>CM035592.1:107583349-107612110 GCA_020423425.1 Chrysopa pallens
GTTTCCTGATATTGTTCGCTCGTTTCGAAATTGATGCGTTGAATGTACTTGTCAGACCGGTCATCAAGTGTGAGACCTTGTCATCGAAGCATCACCTCAAACTCTCTCGATCGAAAGAGCGTAGGTTCCAGGTATTTAATCTGGAAACTTTCGGGTTACTCTGTACTCGAGAAGTAACCAACTCGAAAATGATTGCCTGAAGGTCGCTGTGCGTATATTGGTCGCTGACTTTCCAGGATACGACGCGTGGTGCTTAGGTTTCACTCCCAAATGTCACATCATTTATTGAATTATTACTGTCCCTCGTGAAAATTAATGATCATAAAGTCCAGTAGAGAGAAGTTGTCCAAGATTGATGCCCCTCTCTGATTGGTCTCCCGACTGTCTCAATCAATGGCCCAGGAGTTAAAGTCACCCGCGATGTTTGCCGGTCTACTTACTCACAATTCTTTAATTATCTCGTAAAGCAAGCGCATAAATTCAGCATGGGAGGCACTTGGCCAGGCGTATACGCTGCAGACATATATGTCTGCTACCCTAGCCCAAACTAGTCCTTCGCGATTCATTGCTCGAACTTCCTGGATGAAAAGGTCTTTGCGAAACCAGAGTGTGGATTTGCCAGAGCTGTCGCACATCCATGATCTTGTACCTTCAATGTCTGGATATTGCTCGCATAGGATCGCAGAGTCGATGATCTACACATAGGCTAAGTGCCAGAATAGGTCTTGAGCTGCTTCACAGTGGTTGAGGTTTTGTTGGAGGAACGTCATCTCATTTTCCGTTTGGACTCTCTAACGGCCTGTTGGTAGGTGGGGCATGAATAGGAGCCTGCTTTGTGGGTCATCGCTTGTTCTCCTTTGCAGGCGGGTTTCACTACCGTATCTTAAGCACTGCTTAGAATGATCTGGATCTGAAAAAGATCTTGTCAGGTGGCCGAAACGTAACCACTTGTAGCACCTTGGAATGACATCTTTTTCTATTGCTCTGCTGTAAGCTAATCCTCAGTTTCCCTTTCATCAGAAATGCTTTCGCAAGCTTGGCTTGCAAAATTAGTTCAGCGGTCTGCGTTTCGCTGTACTCTTTCTGGATGGACTTTACAGCACTTACATCCATGGTTTCTGCTTCATCGATCTGTGACTTGATGACTTCGTAGATATCATCGGCCGTCGTCAGCTTGCCTGGGTCCTTCAGTTCAATGGCCATCTTGTCTGTTCAACTAATGACTTCTATCGTATCCTGAAGCTTTCTCTTGACTATTGAGCGTGGTTAGCTCATTTGGTCGTGTGTCTTCACATCAAGAACCAGCACCAGGTTTCCTTTCACCTCACCTCATTAACCATCACCAGTAAGATGTCAGATCATATTGGTCTCATATTGATCTTCGGATTCTTCTGCTCTTTTGTTTTGTTGAACGCGACTTAAGCGATGTAGGACACTTCCTTTTTACACTTTAGTTGTTTGACCTTCTGTCCTTGCCTTCTTACATTGTCTCGAAATCTGGCATAAATTGTCTGCTGCGGGAGACTCCTGTTCTTCTGAGACTCTTCTGAACCCTTGTGTAGAGTCTCTGCTTCCAGTTGCGTGCCTGGTTGCGCACATAGATTTGGATTTCCTTGCTTACATTCAACTTCGAATACGTGAGGGCTGTAAGGTCATGGAAAACAGTCCTCAATCGATGAAGTGTAGCTACACATTTGGCTATCTCCTTGATTGTTTCATTGGGTTACATTTCTTGTTTTGACTTCTCAGGGTGGCAAACGCTGTCTAACTTGCTATCTTCTTCTGGAAGGGCTGTTGACCTTCAATATTTTGTGTGTTGATTTTAAAATTGTTCATCTTGTATGCTTCGTGCGTAGAAGAGCAGGTATACCTTCGGCCTGGAAATGGCTTGCCCCAGTTCCCTAAGACCCAACCTTCGCTTCACCAATCTCAATACGCACTTTCTGATCAAAGCCCGAAGGCTGGCCGCACAAAAATAAATATAAAAACACATAGGGGCAAGTAATAGACATTATCGATGTATCTTTATTATAAATCTATATGGCTTTTGATTTATAGTGGTTTTTTAGTAGTGTAATGCTTTTTAATATTTTGCTTACTATATCAGAAGCATAGTATATACCTTATCACTGGTCTAATTTTGCTTTTAATTATTAACAATTATTTATAAATTTTTTACCGTCCATTTGGTATTTCTTGTATTCCTTGGCTTCATCTTTTTGTATCTCTAAATTTTTCTTTACACATAAAATTTCAAATTTTAATAATAAATATGTGAATTTTTTAAATAATTATCGAGTTTTTCTTGTGATTCTTTTGCATTTGGAATTACTCTTTGCATTTAACTTTGACTTAAATGATTTTTTTTACCGAATTTTCTGCAAATGTCACTCTCAAAATTCTTGTCAAGGCAACCCCAAACACAAGTCGGCTTGTACAGAAATATGTTCTTCGTTGCTCTCAATGCGTTAATTCAAATAATGTGTCCAGCACATTTATTTCTTTTAGATTTTTATGTATATTATGACGTTATGGTCCTTAGTACACATCTTGGTATAAAAATAGGATTTATACCCATCGATTACAGATTCAAACACAATTTTTATTTTTTGTGTCATTGTCCACGTTTCTATAAAAGATAAAAGTATAAAGTCTGATTAGATAATTATAAATTATAACTTAGTTTTCCTTTTAAATAAGTTTGATTTTATGTACTTCTTAAACTCATAACAATATATCTTGGCAGTATTGATTGATTTCTATATTCCAGAAGACATATTGCAAATGCATAAATTCGTAAGTGAAACGGTTACCCTAACGCACTTCATATATTCCAGGATTTTCCTTACAAAAACCCTGTTTGGAGTTATAATAGATTCTAGACATAATGTGAAAGTCGAACGAAAAAAAAAGTATTTTGTTGATCTTTGTGTACAGATTCCCTCATCTAAATCTATGCTTAAATGTAGGCATGACAGTGCGTTACCATTTCTAATCTTATTTATAAATTATATCGGCTCTGAAGATTCATCCTGAATTTTAAATCTATGCTTGGTTATTTAAGCATAAGAGCATTGTTACAAGCTTTATCACGAATATCAAAATATTGCTTAGTCTCAATGAGTAGATTTAATAATAATAGTTTGTTCTTTGGTACCAAACTTGTGCCATCTTAAAAACTATTAATTTTTTATACTTAAAGAATTTAATACTTTTGAATCTAGTTTTTAACATTAGATTAAAACATAATTATTAAAATGTCTTACGTTAAATGACTAATAACTGCATTAGCATACAGTTATGTAAGATTCTAAAGAGGTAGAGCCGGAACTACCACAGCCAGAACTGATCAATCCAAAATGTAAGATTCTATTCATGTTCAAGGCCAGTAATAACAAATTATTTTGTAAAATTAAACCTCTGACGGTGTAATAGTAGGTTGTCTAAAAAACATTGTTAAGTGCATGCGTATTATGTTTTTTGGTTATATTATTCCAAATAATTTTTTTCCTTCAAAAATTTTAAAAAGTTTAGGAGAAGAATTTTATGGTAAGAAAATATGTCGCCAAAATTTTGAAATTTGTCGGAGAATAATTGGAAACATTTTCTGAAAAAGTTTGAAATTTTTAAGTATTCTAAATATTTATAAAAGTTCGAAAAAGTGATTATTGGAAAAAAAGTGGGAAAATTATTTGAGAAATTTAAACAACTTAAAATTTTTCTGTTGTCTGAAGAATTATTTTTTTTAAACTTTAATTGCAACTTATATATTCGAATAAACTAAAAATAACCAAAGCTTGCGGGGAAAATTTGTTATAATCAAATTGGCCCTTAAATATTTCCTATATTTATTTTTGTATTTTTATATTTATTTTTATGCAGCCAGCCTTCGGGCCATGATCAAAAAGTGCGTATTGAACATGGAGATCGAAATCCGTGATGCTCCGAGCGACTTCCAGCCCGTCCATGTTATCTGAGATTGGTTAAGCGAAGGTTGGGTCTTTGGGAACTGGGGCAGGCCATTTCCAGGTCGAGGGTATACCTGCTCTTCTACGCACGAAGCATACAAGATGGACAATTTTAAAATCAACCAGCAACATGTGTAGCTACATTTCATCGATTGAGGACTGTTTTCTATGACCCTACAGACCTCACGTACTCGAAGTCGAATGTACTCGAAGCTGAATGGTCTGCAATATTTTTTTAAATAGATAGTAATAGATAGGGGCAAGTAATAATATCTAACACAAATCGTATTTATCCATTTATTGATAACAGAAATTGAAATGATTTATTTTTAAATATAATTCGGCTATTGAAAAACATTTGTCTTTTCAGAATCGAAACAAATCCTAAGAAATATTTAAAATTTATTGTTCCATTACCAACCTTGATAACAATACATTCATATAGCATATAAATTGAAATAAACTGAAAAAGTTTTCTGATTCTTTTTAAAATGGACACCAGTTTTTCAAATCAGGAAATAGTCCGAGACCATTACAGTTTGGAAATATCAAATAGTACTTTATACCTTTCAATATTTTTTAAGATATATTTTACAGAATTTTAATGTCAGGCACAAAGCATTAATGATACAAAACACGATTATTTTATATAGAGTGCTAATTTCAAATCGCAAAAATTTTGTTTGTTTGTTATGATATTAATTCGAATAAATTGCTTCTTCATGGTAGTCATAAAGTCAAATTTATTTGTTTACATTCAATAATAGTCATGATAGCGTCTCTCAGAAAAAGAAGTCTCTTAGAAAAATACCTTAAAAATTTTTAAACTAAACCTGCCAAAAAATACAGACGCCCAACGTTACCTAATTTTTATAGTCAGTATTGTTGAAATTATCCGCTTTTTCGTTCTCAATTTGTTTTATATTTTTGATAAAATGTTAATTAAAAATTAATGTAATGCAACAAACAGCAAATCAGTATTTGCTATGTTTGCCAAATTTATTGCTAACAGCAGAAGTTGAAATTTAAATATAGCCTCGTTTTTATTGATTATTCAAAGAATGCTTAGTTCAAGAAGTAGATTCAGTAACGAATATTTAGGTAAAGTCTAAAAGTTGCTTTAATTTTCAGGAATTGTACCTAATTCATTTCATAAGACCATATGTAATTGTTAACATTTTAAGAAATTTTAAGCTATTACGCACTTAACTTTCTGAATTAATATTATCTTATATATAAAAATGAATTGCAAAATGTGTTGTAAGCGCATAACTCGAGAATGGCTGGACCGATTTGGCTAATTTTGGTCTTGAAATATTCGTGAAAGTTCAGGGAAGGTTTAAACGGTGAGAAACATAAATAATAAGTAAAGGAAAATACTATAAACGACAATTTAATTTTCGAATACAAAATGTTCCTAGCTGTGAAACATATTTTGTCTTTTTTTTTTCTCACATGTTACAAATCATCATTTCCATAGAAACCAAAATATAATTTTGAAATTCAAAATAAAACTTCTTTATCTCTTCTCACTAGCAGTATGACGAACTGTCAACTATATAAAGTGTGCATATCGCATTGTTCAAGTATTACCGGAATCATTCTTGGTTCAGGAGGTCCATATATCTTTCATCAAGTGTATGTGTACCACACCAAAAATTATCGGGTTAACGCGGTCCCGGGTGTACCCCAGCAAATACCAGGTAAATACCGGGTGCATATAATGTACTGGGTGCACACTAAAAACCGGGAATCCGATTAGAAAGGATTTGAAATTCTTCCCCTAAGGGTAGAATCGCATCCGCATGTAAACGATGTAATATCATTTATTAAAATGTGAAAAATAACACAGCAACACGTAAACCGGGTGGGTATGCTTCAAAATATAAATTAATATCATAATTTATTCTGATTTGCCGCAGCTTCATTATTAAGTTATAGACAGTTGAGAATATGTTATTATATTTAGGAGATATTGATGTTGATTAGAAATAATTTATATAAATAACAAAACAATGTTTACCCGGGTCAGCTATTCAAAATAGAATTTATTTATCTATTCTTTTCTATATTAGTGGTTCTGGACTTCCTTTTACTATTTTTCATGAAGTATATGAGAACCACAGTACAATATACACGAATTGTGGGTCCACGAGGTACCGGGTGTCCCACATCAAACACGAGTGTATATATAAATATTTCGTGTCACGGGTATCCCACACCAAATAGTGGGTTAAACATCAAATACCGGGCATCCCATAAGAAAAGATTTTCTGAAATTCTACCCCTAATGGGATGAAAAGAAGAGGCAAAGTTTGTATGGGACAACGGAATTCCTTCGCCCAATCTGCTTCAAATTTTGCATGCAATCGATGTAATATCAATAGTCACCGCAACGTGTCCGGGTATGCTTTAAAATATATATTAATATCATTATTTATTCTAATTTGCCTTAGCTTTCAGCCTTAAGAAATACAGGAAAGTTGTTAAGAATATGTTATTATACTTAGAAAATGTTGAAGTTAATTAGAAATATGTGGCAAAACGACGTTTGCCGGGCCAGCTAGTCTTCTATAAAAATGAATCGCAAAATGTGTTGGTAAGCGCATAACTCGAGAATGGCTGGACCGATTTGGCTAATTTTGGTCTTGAAATATTCGTGAAAGTTCAGGGAAGGTTTAAACGGTGAGAAAAATAAATAAGTAAAGGAAAATACTATAAACGACAATTTAATTTTCGAATACAAAATGTTCCTAGCTGTGAAACATATTTTGTCTTTTTTTTTCTCACATGTTACAAATTATCATTTCCATAGAAACCAAAATCTAATTTTGAAATTCAAAATAAAACTTCTTTATCTATTCAAAATAAAACTTCTTTATCTCTTCTCACTAGCAGTATGACGAACTGTCAACTATATAAAGTGTACATATCGCATTGTTCAAGTATTACCGGAATTATTCGTGGTTCAGGAGGTCCATATACCTTTCACCAAGTGTATGTGTACCACAGCAAAAATTATCGGGTGAACGCGGTCCCTGGTGTACCCCAGCAAATACCATGTAAATGCCGGGTGGATATAATGTACCGGGTGTACACTAAATACCGGGAATCCGATAAGAAAGGATTTGAAATTCTTCCCCTAAGGGTAGAATTGCATCCGCATGTAAACGACGTAATATCATTTATTAAAATGTGAGAAATAACACAGCAACGCGTAAACCGGGTGGGTATGCTTTAATATATAAATTAAAAATATCATAAGTTATTCTGATTTGCCGCAGCTTCATTTTTTAGTTATAGACAGTTGAGAATATGTTATTATATTTAGGAGATGATGTTAATTAGAAATAATTTATATAATACAATGTTTACCCGGGTCAGCTATTCAAAATATAATTTTTTTATCTCTTCTTTTCTATATTAGTGGTTCTGGACTTCCTTTTACAATTTTTCATCAAGTATATGAGAACCACAGCACTATATACACGAATTGTGGCTGCACGAGGTACCGGGTGTCCCACATCAAACACGAGTGTATATATAAATATTTCGTGTCACGGGGGTATCCCATACCAAATAGTGGGCTACACATCAAATACCGGGCATCCCATAAGAAAAGATTTTCTGAAATTCTACCCCTAATGGGATGAAAAGCAGACTTAAAGTTTGTATGGGACAACGGAATTCCTTCGTCCAATCTGCTTCAAATTTTGCATGCAATCGATGTAATATTAATTGTCACCGCAACGTGTCGGGGTATGCTTTAAAATAATTTTTAATATCATTATTTATTCTTATTTGCCTTAGCTTTCAGTATTAAGAAATAGAGGGAAGTTGTTAAGAATATGTTATTATACTTAGAAAATGTTGAAGTTAATTAGAAATATGTGGCAAAACGACGTTTTGCCGGGCCAGCTAGTTACAAATAAAATATTTTTTTTTTTTTTTAATTTTGTATCCGAATACTTAATTTCAATTAAAATCCGATGACATTATGGTTTCATTTGAAATTTGCAAGATACAAGGTCCATGGCATATCCTGTAAAAGGTTTCCTTAAAAACAAATTGATATTTTAAATTAAACTGAAAAGTATCTAATACGTATGCATATTTTTACGTAATGTTAATTATATTAACACCCAAACCAAAGTTACTTTTCTTATTGTCTTCAATATTTTCTACCGCTACATACCTTTGACTAAATATACCTTCATGTATTTCTTATTTGTCAGATATAATCGAAAGAGGTAGGCTAGACCATAAATTTGTTAAAATATTTCAAACACAAACCTGTAAATAAATATTTTTCACTTTATCTGTAATTCGTTGAAATAATTCAGCTAATCCTAAACTCATTATTATCAAAAATACATCAATAAAAGTCCAGGCAAAAGTTGCAATTAAGTTTATCACGTGACATAATATCCCTTTCCAATATGCGAAAGAAGTTCGATTAAATACTTGAACAAAACGAATTTCAAAATACGCTCGTAAATCACTGCCTTTTGATACGCATGTACCAATACTTACAATCGAAGAGCAAATCGATAAACCATGTTCAACTAAAAATAATGTGTTTTTAATAGAGTTTTATCTAAAAATCATACAATAATGGGAGAAAGTCTTTTTGAGTTAAATTGTCACAATATTTTTTCATATTTTTCTATATTATATTTCTTTGTTATATATTGTGGAACTAGTAACTTCTTTAACCACGTTTTAGTGGGTTTGAATCCTTAAAATAATTTATTCATAAACTTGCTTGGAATGTGTACAGTTTGCTAAAAATTACAAATAACCACATTACCCACAGCCTGATATTATTATTACATAATTTCTATTTTAAGATCTTGTATTTTTGCATTTTAAGATATTTCGAAATACTAAATTGTTTTTCTTTTAGTTTATCGTTATTAAAAGTATGTTTTAGAAAGGTATGCTTTTGAACGGTTTTCAACGAATAACTGGTAAACTAGTAAAAAATTCAGCCATCTATTATTTTGTAAAACTTGCATCGACAAAAAATAAAAGCAAATAGTTTTACTTGGTTTTATAAGTTTTCTAACCCAATTTCGACAAAGCTAAACGGATGGGTTATGATTTTAGCAGTCTATGTATGTACGTGGGTATGTTATACCAGGGTAGATAATTTTTGAAAACAAAAAAAATTACAGTAGAATGAAACCAATTGGAAACGGAAGATAATATGATAAAAATGAAAGGAAAAATAAATTACGAGCGATCTGAGTTCGCGAAGTAAGAGGGGGGGGTGTAAGTGTAAAATTCGGTTTATCTGAATTTCCGGCAAAACTACAAGTCCTATGGAAAAAAATTAAATGGCAAAGTTGTAGGTAATAAAAAGATCTTCAGATTTTGTACTGACACTTTATTCAAATAACCTCAAAATTTAAGTGAAAAATTGAAATAACCCAGTTTTCGGTTTTTTATTTTTTTTCTTCATAATTTGGTGAAAACTTACCTTTTTATGTTCCAAATACATTATAATTTTTTTATTTAAAATATTGATTTTTTCATCTTATTTTGAATAAATATCGAAAAACTACCCTAATTTTCAAACGAAAAATTTTGAGGTTATTACCTACAACTTTGCCATTTAAATTTTATCCATAAGATTTGTAGTTTTGCCGGAAATCGAAATAAACCGTATTTAACCCTTAAAAACTCACCCCTTCTACTTCCCGACGTCAGATCGCCCATAATTTATTTTTCCTTTCATTTTTATAATATTATCTTGCGTTTCCAATGGGTTTCATCCTACTGTAATTTTCTTCCACTTTTTATAATTTTTAAGGCTTCTACTCTGGTCTATTCATACATGTTCCGTCAACAGCTGAACAACTGAACTAATTTTGATGAATGTGTCCATCAGTGCGTTATTACAGCCCGGGCTGTATAAGTAAAATAAAACTAAAATCAATATGGTGGAAGTAAGATCAGAAAAAATGGAGGTTAAAAATTACTTTTCTTAGAAATGCGTCTTACTGACTATAAAATGAAAGAGCTCAATTCTTACATTTTAAAAACATATATATTCACTTAAAACTAAAAGATTTTAAAGCAATGTATATGTAGGAAAATGATTTCATGCTAATCTTTTCCCGTATAACTTCTAAACTAATGATCAAAACTCAGCAAATGAAGAAACGTGTTAATTTTTTAAAATGAAACACAATCAGCAAAGGTAAAGTAAAGAAAATTTAACGAATTAAAAATTCTAAACACGCGTGACCGTCACATTCAGCAGTTTAAGAATAAGTTGAATAAATTCATTCAATGCAAAATTACTTATTATATTACAAACTTTCATATAACAGTACTGGTACTCAAATTCGAAGTATAAGGAAGCTTACACGCAGATGCAACTTAACTCATACGACTGACTAGTTGCATGAGATTAACATTGCAAAATATAATATAAAATCACAAAATTTTCGTTTTTAAATTATACGTTACCCGTATAATTAAATAACATTTGAAGCAGTAATGATTAAATAATAACCACAAATGGCTTTAAAATAAATATCCTGACTACACGAAGACAATAAATTTGGCTTCTTGCTGTGGTACTCTATAAAAAGTACTTTATGAAAATAATATGGGCTTCCAAAATCATGAGTGTTGATACTTGAATGATAGTTGACTGACATCTTACTAAGAGAGATAAATAAATTTTATTAGCAATTTTGATCCTCGGATACTTTTGTCTTGACCTCACGATACCATAGCTTTGACGGAATTGGAGGCTAAAAATTCTTGATTCTATGACTAAGAATGGTACCGGACTTCGAAAGTCAAATGGTCGAAAGGAAATGATTTATAGAAGTTTATCGTTTAAAATTCTTTTGACGTTATAATGCTTTTTTAAGAAAGAAGTTGCTTTTTCTTTTGAAAAATTTTTATTTTTGCTTTTGAATGTTATATACAGCCACGAAAAATTTTTATTTGGATGAAATTTAATAACTAATTTCCTTATCATGGCACTAGACTTGAAATATATCCTTCCAAAAAAAAAAAATCATAGTCGGCTCATAAACGATGAAGTTATCCTCGAAAATATACATAAAAATATGTATTCGCTGTCGAATTTAGAAACCTTTTTTTTGTAGCTGTTTAAGGAAGTACGAGCGGCAGGCATGGTGGGGATAGGCTGCTCTGAGCGCGCGGTGAAGGGAAAATGATGATCACGTGATCGCGGCAATACGTATGGCAACACTGTGATTACTATGATTATTATTTTTGTAGTTATTTGTCAATTCAAAATATACATTGCGTATTTACAAGCTTCTATCTCTTTCCAATATTTTTTATCTCTTTTTAATGGTCTACAGTGTTGCCGGTTAGTACCAAAGATAATCGACGCTACCGAATTTACTGAAAAAGTTCATCTTTTTAATTAAATATCTTTTTAATTAGTCGGGCAAAACGGTTTTTTTTTTTCAATTATTTATTAAGGTTTTAACTTTAATTTAAATAGTTTTTGTTTAATTTTTTAGTTTTTTTTTAAATTTATACTGTATAATTGGGACCTATCTCGAATTTGACCATATTGAAATTCGTTTTATCGAAGAATCGAAGAAAATAGGTATTTCACTTTTTCATAAAATGTCCAGTGTATTCTCAAACATGACACTTCAAACTACTCCAATACATAAATCCAGTCTTCGGAACAAGGTTTCATAATCCAAATACCCGAAGTAGATAAGGAAAAAATATATATTACATACATATACACATTTACGGCTATTTAATCCGCAGATTCATTCTCGATGAGTAATTTTCAATTCCAAAATCATAAATTTATGAATCTTGTAAAGCTTGAAATTTTGCATGATATTGTCCTGTATGACGTAAGTCAGTACTTAGACTGGATTTTTAGAAATTCGTTCCTAAAGGATGTACTATCCAAGCCACGGAATACTGTAAAACAGCATCAAATTAAGCCCAGAGGGCTCTGTTGTCGTATGCGGTAAAAGGGAGTATACCATTTTGAAATTTTGATAAAGGTGCCGTCGAAAAAGTAGAATTAGAAAGCTTGAAATTTTGAAAAAAGGATACTCGAAATTCTTAACAAAGAATAATAACAAAATATGGAAGGATTATTTTTAAACTGAATCTTCAAAAGATTAAAGTGTATGTTCAAGTTTTAAAATTTCGATCATGATACAGGCTAAGCCGCTTAGTCAGAAAGCTTGAGACTTTAATGTAATAAAGAAGGCAAGAACTATGTAAGAAGTTGTATCAATAAAATCATCAAAATTGTGAAGTTGGGGTTTTTTAATATTTTATTGTATTTTGTCTAGTTTAATATTTAGATGTATGACAATGGACTTCTCTATTGCTAAAATTTCTGGGCATGCTTCCTGATATAGTAATAAATTTTCGAATAGTCTACAGTGTATGGTCTACACTATCACGCAAGCATAGTATCTGACTTAAGTATCGGTGAAAAAAATATCTCTACTAACGGGTATAACATTTTCTTTTTTTCACAATAATTATAAATAGAAGACTTTCTCCCTAAATAACAATCACTTACTTGTAGCTAAAATGAAAACAGTTATACAAATTATGTACAATCGTCGATGTAAATTAAAACTTGGCGGATATACACTCATATGATATTCAATCGCGGCCCATTCTTGCATTAATTTTGGCCAATAATATGCTAATTTCATAAATAATAAAACTGCCATAAGAGAAAATGTGTAAAATAATGCTCCAACTAAAACAAAACATGAAATAAATAAATAAAAATTGAAATATGCAATTAATAATAAACATTGGTAAATGTGAAAATCATTATGGATGTTTTACAATATTTCGTTTGGCAAAGTAGAAAAAGAAGTACAATCGCGAAAAAATTTAGTGGTTAGATCTGAGGATAAACAAACATTCTGAAGCGAAAAAACAAAATCTGAAAATTTGTTCGAAAACTTTGCTAATATGCTAATATACAAACACCACAGAAATGGAGTGTATCCGGCAAGTAGGCCTTTCTTGCACTTTTCAGCAGCCATTTTCTTACATCATCACAACACAACAATTAACTTTTGTGCCGACTGCCGGAATTGAACACGCAATTTCGACAAACTGTGTATATTGCAATAGTGCAATATACACAGTTTGTATGTATGTGAAAGTACGAATGTTCCACCATAGCCGCTAAAATACTGAACTAATTTTGATGAATGAGCTGTCCGTCGATACTTTATTACAGTTCGAGTGTTATAGGCTATGTAAAATAAAAATAAAATCAAGATAGTCGAAGTAAAAACAGAAAGAGTTGAGGTTAAAAATTATTTTTTCTTTGAAATGCATCTTGTTAGTTATCAAATGAAAGAGTAAATTTCTCAATTCGTACATTTAAAAAACATATATATTTATAGTATTTGCACAACCCCTAAAGATTTTTAACTAGTATATATGTTATAAAACGATGCTAATCTGTTCTCGCATAACAAAAATCATTAATGAAGAAATGCGAGAATTTATCAAAATAAAACTTGTTGGTACGTTTAGCACTAACGGGAAAGTTAAAATGATTTTAACGAATAAAAAATGCAAAACTCACGTGGCCGTCAGATCTACACGTCAGACCGTCAGACCGTGACCTACAGTAGTTGAGTGGGTGAAAGTACCAAGCCTTCAATACGCACCATTTTCATTAAAACCAAAATTAATATATTATAAAATCAAAAAGTTTCTTAAAAATTTAGCCTTCGCACTTACATAATGTTGCAAGTTATTAAATAAAATAATAAAATTTTTCTTTTTAAAATTAAACGTTACTCGTATAATTATTTGAACATTTGACGCAATAATGATTAAATGATAACCATAAATTGTTGAAATAAATATCCTGCTTATACGTAAGATGATTGGTGTCTTGTGATTTGTAGTCGCAGCACTATACGTTACTTTTTCCCGGTCGACAAAAAGTGTAGACCTATCCCTGCATACTCAACAACCTAATGAACGACGATTATTACAACGGCCGTTCGAGTAGTAGCGTCATCGCTATTTAATTTCTAAATAAGGAAATGCCACTGCTTTAGTAAAACTGGCTTCTAACACTATTTGTAAAATATTAATGTTAATTTATATTAAATGTTAAAGATTATGTGAATATTGTGTGCATTGGCAATCCGATATTGGCAATCCTATCAAAAAAACACAGTGTGGTTGTTGAGATTATATTATTTCAAGTTAAAATATTCTATTGAATTTTCAAAACATTTCATTTTGACAAGTCATAATTCTTTAGACTGAAAGCACGTCTCCGATGATTAAATTTAAGAAATATTTTCATTATATTAAAAGTTTAAGAAGATGGAATTGCTCATCAAAGCTCCCAAATATTTTTTAAATGGGACAATTACTTGAGACCCAGGCGAGGAATGATAAGAAAGGTTTTGATAACCATTAATAACGATTTACGATGTTCTAGAATGAAATGTGCGTTAATTTTATTTATCTTTCTAAATTGATTATCAAAGGATAACAAATATTGTATATTTCAAATCGGATATTGGCACAAAAATAAAAACATAGTACAAAATAAAAAAATTTCTACCACAATCTAATTATTTAGCTTTTATGATAAATAATCTTCAACTTACTGCTTCGATAAAAATTAATACCATCTGTTAATAATTGTATCAAATTTGTGGCTCCTAATGCGATGATTCCTATTGAAATTAGAATACATTGTAAAATTCTAAATGAAAATAATGCAAATTTCAAATCATTGGGTGTTGCAGATCGTATTCCCATGACAGGTAACAAACCAAAACATTGGGCAACTGTTAATATTGGTCTTATAATTTCATGAAACGTTTTGCGTTTTGTAGTTATTTCGAATTTTTTTACTTTGTTCATATCTTGTGTAAAATTAATGAAATATTGTGTTTTCATAATTTTCATTTTGTAAATGGAACTGTAATGGAAATAAAGATGGATTAAATTCTCAAATTTTAAAAATTATGAAAAAGGCTAGAAAAATAAATAAGGAGTACTACTAACTACTGACTAATAATTTAAACAGGTTTCACTTGGTTAGGTTTTTTTACCTGACTACGACAAAGCCAAAAGGAGGGATTATGTTGTTAACAATTTATGTATGTGTATATATGGGTATGTACGCAAGTTCCACCATAGCAGCTAAACTACTGAACTGACTTTGATAATTGATGTGTCCACCGATTCGATATTACCAGCCGGGTGTTGTAGGCTATATAAAATGAAATGAATATAGTGGAACAGAAAAGGTGTAGGTTAAAGATTATTTTTTCTTTGAAATGCGTCTTTTTGGATATCAAATGAAAGAGCTCAATTCGTACATAAATATTTATAGAATTTACCCCAAAAGACTGTAAATTAATATATATGTTAAATAATTCTTTTATGCTAATCTGTTCGTGCATTTCTTCTTAACTAAACTATCAAAAATCAGCATAAGAAGAAGCGTGGGAATTTTACAAAATAAAACTTGATGGAACACTTAGCACTAACGAAAAAATGGTAAAAAGAGTTTAATTTAAAAAAAAATTTACAAACTATCGTGTTCGTCACATACAGTAGTTTAGGACTGTATCGTCTTCTTTAAACACCATTTACATCGCAATCAAAAGCATTATATTATAAAATATAATTTTTTTTTAAATGTTGTCTTTACACTTGTACAATGAGATGGATGCTATAATATAAAATTGATCGAGGACTTTGATATTTGGCAGTGTATATATGTATGTGTGCATGTATGTATATAACCACATACACATGTATATATGTACGTTTATCGTTACATCTATCTATTTATTATACTCACGTTCCGGAAAACGTAGGCTATATTTTATGAGAAAATCAGTATGACGGATGATCCAAAAGTAAGGGTATCCAAATATTTTATTAAAATCTTGTTGGGGGGTTTGAAATGGATGAGTCTTCACTTAGAGATAAAAAATATTTACATTATTACCCCAAAACATTTTAAATAAATCAATTTTAAAAATAATCGACCCCTTACAGTAATGTGCACTTAAAAATACAAAACAAGAAAAGATACTTATCCTGATAATGTGTTGTCCAGAGGATAGACGTTGTCGAATGTCAGATGTCACCTCTACTGTGGATTGTTTAGTACAAGCAATTCTTTCGGTATGTGGCCACGGCTATCGTTTTGACATCACATTATCAAATTTCGGGTAAGAATCAATTCTTTTTTCGTACTTTTAAGATCACATTACCGTTAGAAGGTTTTAGTATTATTTAAACGTATATTTATATAGGCGTTGCGTTGAATATTAATTCAAACAATTTATAGTTATAATTTAATTATTACTGCTTTAAAAATAAAAAAATTATAGAATTAACGTATAATTTTAAACGGTGACGGTCGTGTGAGTTTAGAATTATTTATTCGTTTAGCTCTTTTTACTTTATCTTGCCCGTGCTAAGCGTTCCAAGAAGCTGTTATTTAAAAAATTCACACGCTTCTTCATTTTTGATAATTAGCTAAGTTATGTGGGAACAGACTAACATAAAATCGTATATATATATATATATATATATATATATATATATATATATATATATATATATATATATATATATATATATATATATATATATATATATATATATATATAGAATTGAAACATTTTTTTAATTTTACCAATTGGCTCTAAGCTCCAAAAGATGAACTTTTTTAGTGTATAACATAGGAACATGCGGTTTTTTTGCAATGGATGTGAAATGAATAGCGGTTTTAGAAACAAATATACAGCTAAGCTTAAATCTTGATTTGGTGTCGACTAAGATAGATAATTTGTCACTGTCCTAAACTCGATTAATTTTATATTTTACTATTAGTTTATATCTAATCAGCGTGGATTTTTACTGATTCCAACACATTCAAACCTATGTATTCTTCTAATATATATACTCTCGCATGCAGAAATAATCACTAAAATTATAACATACTTCTAGATGTCCTAGAAACGTAATTTTTTTTAATCGATTCCAAATTATGTCAAGCTTATAGGAAAATTCCAAAAACTTTAAATTTTTCATTCAAACTATGCGAAAAATTTAAAAAGAATTTTCCCATAAATAAACGAAACATACATATATGATATAAACAGGAAGTGAGCAAGAGACAGGCTACTAAAACAATTTACTCCTTTTGGATGTATAATGTCGTTGAAGTTCTAAATTCTTTAAATTTTACTACAATTACAATAAATTTACGACCTCTGAAACAATAATTTTGTAATAGTCGTCTGCCAACATTGGTTCGGCTTACTACAATAGTATTCATTCTTATGTATTTATTGTCATATACGCGCATATATCTATTTAAAAATGTCACATCATAAAATTTGTTTTTGGCGTTAGGGTTTAATTTTTGTAACTTATTTACAATTACATTTTCGCTAAAACGCCTAATTTTGGTAGTAGGAATGTTTTGTGTTTGAAGCACGCAGCTAAAGCCAAAAGACCGCCCTTTTCGTACTTTTAAGAGCATATTACCGTAGGAGTGTTTTAGTTTATTTCAACTTATGGTTTTATTTAATATATTTTGGGGCTTGTGGATGATTATGATCAATGTAAATATTTTTTAGCTTTAGTTGAGGGTTCTTTCATTTTATCCCTCCGACAGGACAAACTTGAATAAAAAAATTTTGATACTCTAACTTTTGGATCATCCGTCATACTGAATTTCTCGTATAAAATATAGACTACGTTTTTTTCGATCGTAACAATAAATCTATATATTAAATGCTACGAAAAATTCACCTTTGCGTACGTGTTAATGTACATACTACATGCACAAATACATACACTGCTAAAAATCAAACATCTCGTTTTGGTCTTGCTTCACGATATGTATTTGAAAGCAACTTATGGTTATCATTTTATCAATAATGCTTTAAATGATAATTAATTATACGAGTAACGTATAGTATAAAAACGAAAAAAATTTATGATTTTATATAATAACTTGCAACATTGTACATCTGTAAATGCTAAATTTCTTAGAAATTTATTTATTTTATAATAAACTGATTTTGGTTTCTATGGAAATGGTGCTTAGTGAAGACCTGATAAAGTTTTAAAACCACTGAAGATGAAGCCAAGCGAGTTTCTAATTTTTTATTCGTTAACTTTTTTATCCCTCCCGGTAATGTTAAATGGACTTAAATATTTTATTTTCCAAAATTTTCACGCTTCTTCATTTGCTGATTTTTATAATTAGTAAAATTAATATTGGATTAAAATATGTTGGGGTTAGTTAACGCGCATAATATATGTGTGAATTGTACGAATTTAGATCATTTATTTTATACCCAATAAGACACAATTCAAAAAGCAAATAATTTATAACCTTCACTTTTTCTGTAATGAATTTCACAATATTATTTTATTTCTATTTTATATAGCTTATGACATCCAGACTGTACTAGCGAATCGATGGACAGCTCATTCATAAAAATCAGTTCAGTAGTTTAACTAGTGGAACATGCGTACATGACCACATACATATATGGATTGATAAAAATATAATCCATTCTTTTGGCTTTGCCGCAGTCAGGTAAATAGTAAATACTATTTTTATGATTTTTCTTAAATCAACGTTAATCAACGTAAAAGAACGTTATTAAGGTCTTTTATTACGGTGACTGCGAAAATGGTACTAATTTTGAAATCAAGAATCACAACTCATTATTCTAAAATCCTATGGATAAAACCTATAGATAAAATAGGAGCTTAAAAAAGTTATTTTAAACAACTAAGGCAACTTAAAACTTAATCTTTTTATAAACTTATATTAAAAACTTAACTATTTATTGATGCACAAAGTATGTTTGTCTAATTTGCGTAAACATTCTATGACTTACGTATTTTTAAGATGTCGAAATTCTTTGTTTTCACCGAGATATTTCAATCAATAAATATTTTCATTTCAACAAATTTATTATTAACCAGTATATGTTTTTCTTAAATAAGAGTATTTTTACTGGAAGTCTTTTTTAGACAATCCTACCTTGGTTAAAAGTGTTCTTCCGAATAATTTACAAGGCAGTGGTTCGAGTAATTGCTTTGTCAAAAATTTTATACTACTAAAAATACTTATGTTAAATTATAAAATAAACCGAGTTATAATTAAGTATACAAATTAAAAATAATAATTGTTATGTGGTGAATACGATATCAAATTTGTAATGAAAAACAGTGAAATAATAAATAAAATAATATTATTATTAAGTATAATAAGAATGATTGCATGTTTTGTTTTGAAAATATATTGTTTTCATGTTTACGTATATAAATGTATTTATACATGTGTATATATTTGTTATCACAATACAAAAACAACTAGTTACGAACTACAAGATCTAGAGTGTGGGAAACACCTTTTTTAACAAGGGTTTGTTAATATTCAAACTTCATAATTATAGATTTATTTTTTATTATTAATTATGGCATTGATAATATGGTACCCAAATGGGCACAGATCGGTGTGAAATATAATAAATCTACTTTAGGTGAAATTTATTAAAACCTGCGTTTGTATACTACCGGATTTTATGCGTTATCATTACGGCACCATTCTTATAATTTCTTTATAATAGTTGCCATACATTTTCCACAATAAAATGTGCGATATACAAAATTATCCGGAAAAACAATATCTTCAAGATAACGAATAAGATATCCTCATGAAAAAGTATGCTTCAGATAAAATTTCTGCTGTATCTTCTTAATACGCAGACCTATTTTTAATTAACCCCAAACATCGTTAGAATAGTTTAATCTAGAGTGAATGTAAAAAAAATAGTGGCAGAACAGTGGCGTGAATTTCTAAAATAGAGGAAATTGAGATATTCCCGTAAACGTTTTTCCAGAAACCTGTTAATGAAAATATAAAAATTATGGATAAAGATATCTGTTGAAATATTGGATTCGTCTATACAAAAATTATCACTTTTATTTTATAATACTATATTTTAAAAGGGTCTTAAAATATTTCAATGGGAAAGTTTCATTTTAATAACGTTTGTTGAACACATGTTTATCTTTGAAAAAGGTTTTATTTTATTATTTCTGAGAAAGATAGTTTTAATATGATCAAACATCCTGTAATAAAATAAAAACTAGATACATTTGAATATATTGGAATAACCCAAATATACAACAGATGTTACATGAACTAAAATGGACAAATGAAAAGGGACAACTTTGAAATATAGTAGGTAGTCAATTCTAATCATTGAAAGTATGCAGTTTATTCTAATCATTCATGGTGTATAGACATATCTTCACTGAGAACTCTATTTTGAATAAAAGAATATTTTAATTTAAAATAAAGTGTTTAATTATTTATCAAATTATACATTATCACATACCATAATCCCAACAAAATCTATAATAAAAAACAAAGTATAATAAAAATAAAATTTAAACCAATTATATAGGGATTATACAGAGATAAAACATAAAGTTTAAAAGAATCAACAAAAAAAGTTTCTTATCCGAAATTACATTAAATACTTTTGAAAATAGCGGTAGTTACATACCTTCTATCACCTCTAATGTATATTGTCTAGCTTTAGTCAAAGAACTCTTTTGTCAAGATATGCGACGACGGCACTCCTCTGAGCATCAATACATATAATTTTCCAAATGAATATTTTCGTGTTTCGTTCATTTAAGAGAACATTACCGTAGGAAGGTTTTAATACTTTAAAACTTATTTTTTTGTTTATTAAATTTTGAGTTATATTATATTTTATTTATTATATTATAGCCCATGTTGCTCGGATCGTTACAACGAATCGATTGATATATTATTCATCACACTTATAGTACATACATATATAACGAACTACTAAAATCACAACCCTTGGTGTGAAGACGTTGGGTTATTTTATCATTAGTGAATCAAATGTTAATTTATGATACGAGTACATAGATTATGATAAACCAAAACAATTCACGAGTAATTTAATAAAAAAATTAGGTTAAAATAACTAAAATCAACCTACGGTAATGTGCTCTTAAAAGTACGAAACACGAAAAGATTCTTGTCTGAAATTTGATAATCTTATGTATAGTGGATAGCCATCGTTGCATGTCGAATGAATTGTTTATACTAAATAATACATATTACAGGTGTTTTGGAGCAAGCGACCACGGCTATTCTCTTGACATTATCAAGTTACAGGCAAGACTTTTCTTTTTTTGAAGTTCTAAGATCACATTACCGTTTCAGTTCCTTTACGTTAAGAGGGTTTCAGTTCTTTTAAACTTAGTTTTTTATTAAAAATATATTAGGGTGAAACTGAAATTTCTTTGAATTTGCAAACGGTTTGAACTGACTGCCGCAGTCATTCAATATTTCTTTTGGGATTCCATGTCGAGCCATAATCATCAACAATTTTTTAATTACAGTATCCATAGTAAGATTAGTGACCTCCACACCCTTTAGGTATCGAGAATATCTATCTATCATAACAAAAAATACTTTCCTTTGGCCTTGAATAGGTCAACTTCAGTTTTTTCCCAAGGAATGTAGGGAAAAAGAAACTGAATTAGTGGTTATTTGTGGTGAATTCTTGATTTTGTGCATTCATATCAGTCTTCAACCAGTTTGGTTATAGGTTTAGAGATTCGAGCCCACTAACCTGCGATTTTAGCCCGAGAACGACATTTTGTGATGTTCAACATGCAGAGATTTTAAACCCTTATGCCTTGAAGTACGTGGTACTACAATTCTATTGTTCATTAGAAGGAGATCGTGATATAGCGAAAAGGATGCGCGTTTGTCGCAGTTAGGAATCATTTCATGTGCAATTGACGGCCGCTCCAGCTACCCGTCAGTCATATATTTTCTTATTAATTTGCATTCTTCGTCTTTTTGTTATTCTTCCTTTATGCAAGTGTCATAATTTTTATTTCACTCTAGTATTGTAGCTTCCATAAGAAGCTCAGCTTCTGTCGTAGCATAATCATCTACTGCGGTATCTTTGAAAGAATTTCTTGACAGGAAGTCGGTACATGTATTATCTTATAATTGTATCGCATCATGGGGGGGGGGGACGATTATGTAGTCTGCTAACCTGTGCCAACACCAGACCTGTAAGTATTTTTGTTCGATTGGGATCAATGTCCGTAGGCCACAGGTTGAATAATGCCTTTATTGGGTTGTAATATAACTAACTTTCGTTTTGTTTCCGTCGGTCTGTGATACTTATTTACACGAACACGCGTTACTCCATAACTACTTGGTTAGACAAAACTTATAAATTTGGAGTGTACAAAAGTGGAGGTTCTTGGGATGGTGCCATTTTCCGTATTTATTCCATTAAGATTGAAACATTAAAAATTTTCATTGAAGGGAACGTAAAAGAATGGTATGGGCCAAGTTTATTCAAATGACCACTGGAAGATTGGGAAGCATGGAAGAAGTCATTTTTATTATTCTATAACAAGAAAATTTGGTTTTCCATTCGTAGTGATTTTAATTATAAATATATGTTTAGTTCTTTAGATTCTCTTCTGAAAAACGATCGATTTATGTTGGACAATGGTAATGAAATGGCCGAAATTTTCAGAATTTATTAAATTGCATATAATTTACCATTAAAGGTTCCGCGCAGATTAGAAAGGGGAAAAATTAAATCGATGAACGATCTAGTAAATGAGGGTACAAATTTAATGATCCGTATATTATATAAAAAAATTAGATGGTTAAAAAGAAATAAAAGGAGGAGAAAAACAATCTACTAAGGTTTACAATTCTGAAAATGGGAAACCAAACCCAGCTGTCGATAAGAAAACCATGTACAATTTGTGAGGGTCTGGGACATAAAAATCGTTATCATCGTAGCAAAGTCTGTAGAAATAAACCAAGTCAAAATAAAAATCAGGTAAATTTTACTGAAAAAGAAGAAGATGCTAGTAATTCCACTGAAGTAAATAAAATAAATATACAGACAACAAAAAACTAATGAGCAGACAACAAAAAACTAACCGGAAAAGTTAATAAAAGTTTTGGTTAACAAGTAAAATTTAATAACAGCCATTTATGACAATCCTCTTGATTTTTAATGAGTGAAAAACTGGTTAATATGTTCAAAACAAAATTAATAAAAGTGTTTTGAAGGCAACACAACAAATGAAGTTAAAAATCGGGCGAATTGAGATCTAAAAATAGGAAACATTGAATATAAATTTGATTTAATGGTAGTAAAAAATACAGGATTTATTACTTGGTGTGATTTTTTGAACGTAAATTACACAAAAATAAAATTATTTTATTTTTTTAACGTCAAATATAAAAAACTAACAAAATACGCTGTCTCAATTTATTCTAATAACAAACAACAATGCCTAGGTACGCAATAAATTAATTCCATACATAACTTCAACTCAATACATATCCATAAAATACCACAACACGCCCTAATGATCTCTAAATCAGTACACACGTATTCATCCAAGTAAACCAGCCTCGTTCTAGTTCTCATCGGACGGACTTCCTCTATCTGCCAGTCCACCTCTATCTATTCTTCAACCTCTGCTTCAGGTACATCAACTACGTGATATGGCATTCCATCTACCTCAATTCTATTTTCGCTACCCTATAAGCTTGGCGTTCTAGTGACCCTTCCTTTTCTCCATCTCGTAGTACATTTTGCCCTCCCGTGTTTTAAGACTACGCGTTCACCCACTTGGAATTCTGAGTTTTCACTTGTTTCTCTTGGCATCTATGATTGTTCTGGGCATCTCCACGTATAAGTATTTATTTGAGGCACCAGGGAAGACGCTGCATTACCTCATCGTAAGGCGAAATTACACAACAACACCATGTCTTGCATACTTCCTCCGAGAGCTCCTTCCCGCCATTCTTTTGATGGTTTGATGGTTCCGTTCTACAATTCCATTGCCGCTATCCCGATTAACACATCTAAAAATTACGTTTACACACATTTGGAAAAAAGTACGCAAGTTCTGCAGACCAAAAGATCCTACTATTATCGGTTAGGAGGACCACTCTCAGCAAATACTTCGGACAGAACGCACATCACCTGATCATGCCCTTTGTCGTTTATTGGCCGCTAAACGGCGAACCGACTTGGTTCACAGTCAATCAATTTAAGGAATTTTCTTTGCCCATAATGCCCATATCCATGCCTACTCTATACAAAATCTGGTCATATCCCAAATGTCCAGTTTCTTAGGGGCGTGTTATACCACGGATGGTCTTCTTCTCTGGGCTCACCTTCTGCATGTTGCACATTTCGCCTCCAAGCCCTTCATTCCTTCACTTGCATGTCCTTGACTCCCCAATCGATCCGCAAGTCTTTAGCGACATACTCCGTTTCCAACCCAAACTTCTCGAATATTCATTGGCGTCCTCTTATTGGCAGGTTTCAAGAAGACCCCATATATCTTTCAGGGAGGCACTGCATCCAGCAGATACACACAAGCTGGCAAAATTCTCATACGATTCTTTTCATTTCGGTGTCAAATCAGTATGGACACTTTCGACCTTATTGTGGAATATTTGGTTTCACAATCAGCTCCAACTTTTTTAATCACCCTCACCATGAAACAGCTTAATAATGTCCGAAGTATTTAATTGACACTGTTGACATGGTCAAAATAGCTTGTATTTTCATATCCTCCAACTGATAATCGTGAAGCCTCTGCAGTAACCGCCTCGTCCGCACTTTGACTGGGCCGAAAGTTATACCACGGCTGGTCTTCTACCATGGCCTCACCTTTTGCACCTTTGGCAGTCTTCCTTCACCTCCACGTCCGCGACTCCCCAATTCTTTTGCAAGTTATTCGCAAAAATATTCGTTTCACAAACGTAATCAATCCGAATCGGCATTGGTGGCAGTTCTCGTAATGGCTTGTTTCAAGAAGACCCCGCTCACTACCATTGGCAGCGTACCAGCTGCAGAACACATTACCCCATGGCCGTTCATCATCCTGACTCTAGTGTGATACGGTCGTTCACTTCGACTGACACAGCCAGTACCAACTATCCACCCCGAGCACCTTATGTTCAACAACGCTACCAAATCCACTCCAGACATCCGCTTCCTTACCCTGGGCATGCTGTCGCGATGTGCCCCTGGTTCCTACAAGCATTGAATATCATCTTTTCAATCATTTTACTTTATAATATCCAAAAACTTCACAGAACCCATACTTAATATGTCAAACAAACGTCAAATATAAAAAAACTAACAAAAGATTCTGTCTCAATTTAGTCATTCACAAGAAATTTAAAAAAAAAAAAACTATCAATTTATAGATCGCCGTACCCAGAGGTAGGCTGCAATGCATAATTTATTAAATTAAATCAAAAATTTTTGTATGGATTAAAGAATGGGAAGGTTGTTTTATAGAAACTAAGAGATATTTACGTTCAAAGCCGATACTGGCTATATATAATAAAGAAAAAGATGTTATTATAAAAGTCGCTGCTAGTCAATTAGGACTAGGTGCAATTCTGAAGCAACCTCAAGATGGATTGCTCCTGCCAGTGGTCTATTTTAAAATAATAAAATTAACACCGAATCTAATGAAAAAGAAGTAATTTATCTCGAATGCCTACCCATAAAAAAGACAATTGTTTACTGGCAATATTATTTAATCGAAAAATCGTTTACGATTATGTCTAACCATAAACCTCTTATATAATAAATATGGATATCTATATATCTATCTATGGATGAACCGTTGGGAGACTTAATGTTTTATCTTTCTCAATATGATTTAAAATTCATTTATAAAGAAGGTAGAACTAATATAGAGGCTGCTGCATTATCGCATTCACCAGTATTAGAAACGTGTGAAAACGGAGAGAATTTGAAAATTTTACACATGGTTCGATGGACAGAAATAATTGATGATCAAATTGATATTTAAGAGTATATAAAAAAATCGAAGAATGTTTTTAAAGATGGTGATATTATTTTTGAGATGTTAAAAAACAGAAAATTCATTTATATTTTTGAAAAATTTGGCTTGAAATAAATTGAAAAATGCATAAATTTTACTAATAATTTATAGGTACAAAACAAGTTGCCAGTAAGATAAGACCATTTTATTATTTGAAAAATTTAACTTCTGGATAAACAAATTTTATAAGACCAATGAAGTATGCAAGAAGATTAAGTCAACATCATGCAAAAAAACCAATTTGTTATCACAATTGGGACCAGTTGAATATCTATTTTACATAATGTCAATCGATACTACGGAGGGTTTGGAGGAAATCGGTCAAATATAAGATATCTTAACTTATTGGTAGATAATTTCTCAGGATACCCAAAACAAAAAATCATCGTAATATTAGAAATGAAAAGGTCTATAAGAGTCTCAGGGAGACAGGAGGTGTAAATATAAGATGCACTTTTTTATTTATATATGAAACATTGCAGCTGATGTAAAATGTCAGTTGATATTGGAACAAACATCTACTGACCATGTGTCTGACCTTTTCTAATTTAATCTAGTTAGTTCCTATTTAATCCACCACTATTCCGTACATCAACTAAATTACCCTCTTTGTATATATGACCCTTTCGATTCTTATCGACTATCTTTTTATCCTCAAAAACTTTGTACTTATAATTAGTGCGCTCATCGAAACTTTTGCTTGAAACCAAATTTTTATGTTTAAATATATATATATATATATATATATATATCAGATCTACGGTCCCTGCAACACTCCCCCAACTATATCGTCGAGTTAACATCACATCAAGTAAAAAATTTTGTGAAAAACTATTAAAGACTGCATTAGTTTGAAAAAATAATTTTATTTACAGTAACATAAGTGCAAGGCTTGCATAAATTCTTATATGACAGAACAATGTTATTTCAAGGATTTCTGTGTTTAAGTACTTCATTTATCCATGTATTTTTTTTTTTTTAATTTCTGGCTTTAGCTATTTTCAGCTATATAGCCATTAACCAAAGTGGATTATTATTATTATTATACAACAACAGTACACAATAATGCTAGGTGGTCACCCATCCAAATACAGATTGTGACTGCTGTTGCTTAACTTGTATTAGTTGGTCTAAGCATGTCATTACGTTACGTCAGTCCGGGGTCAACCATGTATTATAAATAAATATATAATTTATTTTTTTTAATATGTACCTTAAATGTTGCCATTATAAAAATTAAAGAGGAAAACATTAAAACATTCATTACGTTCGAAAAAAACATCTGTAAAATGATGTCCGTTGTGAGAAGTTGTCCATGCTCCCCTGAACCATTGCACGTGGTACCGCTCGAATTTCTTGTGTTATTGTTTCACTTAGGGCTTCAAGTGTATGTGGTTTGCTAATGTCACAAAGAGACAAGCCCGGTGACCGAGGCGGCGACTACACATCTCCGTGCAACGAAATGAATCCTCAAAAATTTCTAAGTTGCTCTGGATGTATGGCATGTCGCCCCATCCTGTTGAAACCATACTGTGCAAAATGATACCATGAATGGTATATATATTTTATCTAATGCGTCTGGTAAGTCATTCATGTTGTTAGCGTTTTGGATACTGTAAATTTATCAATTTTACTGCTGCAAGTAATACCAATGTATATTAATTTTAGTATTTCTATCATGTTCTTGGACATCCGTCTTTTTTCCGTTTGTACCATAGAGCATTTCTATCCATTGACTCGAAGGCTTCAGTTAAATCTATAAAGCAGGAACTTCTGTAGCTTTTTTGATAGTTATGTTGTTATAATATTATATATACATACGGCTTATTATATTATTTCTAAATAGGTACATACTTTAATTAAATTTTGTATTACAAAGTAGGTATAGACTACAGGCCCATGTCCAAGAAATGGATCGGTTATATAATAAGATTCAGCACTATGCAGTCACTTGTAAGCTGTCCAACTGAGTGCTGGTGAGAATTCAAAAGTGCAAGTAGAGTGAGTACATTTTGGTCATATATTTTTGTACGGCATTTTTACCATCGATATATCCATGAAAAATAATAATAAAGCGCGTAGTGCGGTAAAAAAATGGTGCGCCACAAAGTCGGTAAATTTTTTTATTTTCTAACAATTTCCAGTGTAAATTTGGTCATTTCATTCTGTACGGCATAAGTTTCATACTGTTTCAATACAGCTTCTAATCCATTATTCCCCAACGCCGTACAAAAGTCAGATATGGGCTGCATTAAAATGTACGGCATCATTTTTTCCTAATTTCTTTATCTTAATTGTTGGAATATGAGAACAAACCCATATTTATTATGTTGCCAGGTAACATATTTACAATGTTAACCTTGTTTTGTATTGACACTTCGTCTAATCAAGTATGTAAAGTTTTTCTATAATATACGTGTGGTATTTTTCTATTCAAGTTCAAGTTATTTACTTATCAACCCAGTTATTGCCAACATTAATACTATTTAAAATAAGGGAGAAATGTAGAAAATTGCTATATTTTATTAATCTATGAATATTTAAACTTTTGCAATAATTTATATTCCGGTCAATTTAGACATTCGAAGTTACATAAAGTCCGAACAAGCTGAATTTCTGTGAAGTTATTCGAAAAATAATTACAAACAATGTCTAGAAGTCCCCCATCATTCCCCTGTAAGGAAAAAATTTAATTCAAGGTCAAAGGTCAAAAAAATGTTTTTCGCGATTTTCAGCAAAACGGTAAGTTTTATCATAAAAGTACCTCAGACAAAAATTGTAGATCATA
>CM035592.1:107612210-107879912 GCA_020423425.1 Chrysopa pallens
ATGAAAATTCAAACTTTTGCAATAATTTAAAAAATTTCAGTTTTTGTATTTCTCTATAATTTTCTCAGAGTCAAATGATTTTACAGCTTTATAAATCAAGTATACCATGAAATTAAGATAACATTCAAATGAACAATAATTTTTTGACGGCATTATTTTTAATAGTACTTTTGAGTGCTAGATAATGTTTTGGAACCGAAGCCGTACTTTTTCAAATCACCCCCCGGACCACGGAAAGAGAGGAGGTAGCAACCCTCGATTTTTCCCCCATGTCGCATGGTTTTGAACGACGTTGCGGAATTATGGATTAGAAGCTGTATTGAAACAGTATGAAACTGATGCCGTACAGAATGAAATGACCAAATTTTCTCAGGAAATTGTTAGAAAATAAAAAAAATTTACCGACTTTGTGGCGCACCATTTTTTTTACTGTACTGTGCGCTTTATTATTATTTTTCATGGATATATCCATGGTAAAAATGCCGTACAAAAATATATGACCAAAATGTACTCACTCTACCTGCACTTTTGAATTATCACCAGCACTCTGAATTATCACCAGGACAGCTTACAAGTGACGGCATAGTGCCAAATCTTATTATTTTATGCTCTTATATCGTCCTTTATACGTCATCTGGTGGTTCATATGACCCATCCATTTTTTGGACATGGGCCTGTAGTCTAGAACGATGACTAGGTATTTACATTATTTCATTATGACCTCATTTGAGGCGTCTTTACGTCACGAACAGTCAACTGAAGTTATTTGTTTTTAAATCGTTTAAAATAAGCAAAGGAATTTTTATTTTTCGAATTTGGTTATAATATTGATTAGTCCGTTCAGTTTCACATTATGATGTGAAACATAGCAAATTTCATGCCATCCTCTGCCCTAGTTTCCTGTTTTTTGTCTAAAAAAATTTTTTCCCAACCAAATTCTGTTTCAACACAAAAGATAGTAGTTCGGGTAAAAAATCAAATAATGAAATAAACCACTTGATTGTATTTCGAATACATTCAAATTTTATAAAAATACTGGCCATTTAATAAAAAACCAACTTATTCGAACCGGATGGGTTTCGTTTATTTAGTATTGTACCAATATAAAAATAAAAAGTTATTTTGTAATGAAATTACCATCATAAACAGTTCTTTATTGACCAATTTCATGACAAGTAAACTCAAGTTTATTACTTTCATCGACGTTTTAAGAAATATCATAGTTATTCATAAAAATAATTGGAAATAATATGCAAGTACTACTTACTTACTATATTTAAATTCAAACCCGGTCACGCATTGCTGCAACAATTTTTACACAAAACAGTTAGAAAAAACCATTTTCCCATTTCATCAAACGAAATTACAACGTCCTGTAATACTCATACACTCCAGAATCACGAATGATTCCAGTGATATTTGAACGATGTGGTATGTACACTTTATATTGTTGACCGCTCAACTAACTGCTAGTGAGAAAATATAAATTAATTTTATTTTCATTTTAAAATTTAGATTTAAGGGTTGATGGAATATATGCTAAACCGATCCTTGGAACTAAGTTGGAACAAATCACACGTTTTGAAAATAATTTGTTTCAAGTCGGTTCAGTAGTTTACTACTAATACGTGACAATTAATTTTTATATATAAAGATTAGACTTATTTTTCCAAAGATTGCACTTAAAGGATTTGAAGAAACACCCAAATTTGAGTAAAATTTTGAGTAAGATTTGCTTATGGAAACCTATGTATAGTCGCACACGGCGTGATTTTCGTGATTTGAAATCATACATGTGATAAAAAATCGTTGTAAAACTCCTAGGTTCTTAAAATCACATATGCAACTTTTTTTTATTCTTGTTTATACAGTCATATAAATCAATGTTTATGACAAAGATAGAGAGTTAAATAATGTTATTTTTAATATTTAAACATAAAAGCATGTCAATGCTTGTTTATATACAAACAAACAAAGGTTAGATTCAAATCCTGAACCATATAGAACAGGCTTAATAGGTGCATCTTATAAATCAGATCATAAATTTTTTTAAATACATACATATGCTTTAAAGAAAAGGAACGAAGAGTAGCGAGTATTAAGTAAATGCTTATAATATCCTGCAATATTTATATCTTTGAATACATGCTATACTTTTATCACATATATGGTATTGTTGCAACTGTTGTGTCGTATACGGATAGAGATTACTTTCCATAAGAAAATTACATTTACGAAATCGCAATGTGTACGATATACATAATCAAATACTGAAATCGTAAGAATTCCATCATGATGCGACAACAATCATAAGATTTGTCAAATACATAAGAGCTTTCACCTATAGTATTACTCAGTTAAATGCTCAACCTAAAAAATTTCTAGACATATTTATTATTTGTGGATAGCAAAAAGGGAAAAACCTCTTTCTCTAGGTATACTTCTCCTAATTGTTGTAGGAACGTTACAATAGATACAACATTTCTTCATTATGGCAGTAATGACGTTCTGCAAGAGTTTATAAACTTATTTTCTTATAACACTTTTCAAGCGTCAATATTAATTTCATTCATTTCAATGACAGGGTAAATAAACAGAAATGAACTTTAGACTTATTTTATAAAATTAAGCCAATACATCTTATACAATTACTCACAAATATAATATATATTGATTCTTATTATTATTTTATATTTTTACAAAATGAACTGAAGAAATACAGTAATTGTACAGTGGCTATAATCGTATGGCGAGTGGCAGCCATACGAGGTGGCAAAGTTGAAATTTGGCAAGAGCATCCCAAAATCTATAAAATTGCCTAATTTCAAAACTCCCGGAAAACTTTCCAGGTAACCTCTATTTTTTCGACCAAATGACTAACACTGTATATACATATTTTGTTATTAGTAAACAAACTATGTATTACCCCTTCTTCAAAAAAACGTAACAAAGTCGGAGCAACTTCTGTTGCTCCGTGTGCGACTAAAATGCTGTGATATCGCTGATATCGGCGATTTCGCCGATTTCACCCAAATCACCTCATGTGCGATGTGCCTAACTATGTTACATATTATATCAAAACAATATTTTAATTTTGGAAAATGACTTATTAATTTTGACTACTTATATATTTGTATTAAAATATTCTTCATGTTTCTGATGGAACGCCGTGAATGCTTAAACGAAGCGATTATATTCGATTTTATTATTTTGTTGAAGGCGAAGTATCAGAATAAGTCAAAACATCAGTTATGTTATAACAATATTCAGACCAGTTAATAAAAATTGAATAATAATCTGTCTATGATCTCAATCAGTAGTGCTAATTATTATTATCATGATATAATGAGCATAAATGTATGAAATTAAATTGTAATAAAACATTTACATTTAGTTTCATTATTTTTCCTTCATTGTGGTTTTTATTTAATAATACACGGTATTTAGCGAAACATATTTCCGGGTGCCCACGGCTACTATCGAACTTTCGTTTACTTTATAGTTCCAGCATTTTCAGTTTTTTTTTTAGAATCGACAGCTAACAAGCTTTTTCCAGCGACTTCGTCAGTGAAGAATTTGAAAATGGTTCTAATAGGATTTTTAGCTGGTTATTTAAATAAAAAAAAATTCGGTATATTTTATGAATATTGTGCTCGGCCTTTTTATTCTTGTAAAGGTGACACGGGATATTATCTTTTTACAAAGAAATAGAAATGCTACGCCTACCGCAGTTGTCTTTGTAAAATATATATTTTTTTCCTTCGGGTACTAGATTCAACAGGTTAACCTGTGCGCATACTTTGGAGCATGCCAACATACAACAGAAGTAGTTTTCCAGAATTTAAAGCGAGTAATTAGCTGATGTAAGGGAATCCTAGCAATAAATACACATTCTCCTCGAGAACTACTTGTCAGTTGAGTTACATTGCGATGCTATATTTTCACTTTCAATCGGTGCCATTGCATAAATTTGATGGATTTATATTGCGCCGCAACCTAATTTGCATGGCAAATCTCAATTTTTTAGAATTAAGTTGGGGAACTGACGACTTTGATGAATGTTTGGGTAAATTTTAGCAATAACACTCTGGAAATAACTGTTCAATATTGTATAGAAATCTCCAGCTAACAATGCAAAACCTACTCTCATTTGACAATTATTATTTCTAATGCCTGGTAAAGATTTGTTTAGAGCTTTGAAATCCCATTTTTTAGCCATTGTACTCTCATCCAAAAGAATTAATTTTGTTTAGGGAGTACTTTTGCTAAATTACTTTATAAGTGTATCTTGAGGAGTGGTGTATCGGTTTGTATCAAAACGGGAGAATGTTATAACGAGGAGTGTGCAGTTTTATTTCCGAACGATGCAACTTCTAAGGCTATATCACGATTTATCCTTGTTAAGGTGGTGGATTTTATCTTATATAACTACATTTATTCATATTCAAATCAACTTTATTATTCTTGTATTATTACTACATGTCAAAACTCTAACTTCTTACAACCGACTAACTTGAACTTATCCAAGATAACTAACTAATTAATACCAACATATATGAAATATTACTAAAAATAAATGTGTTATATTTAACACGCCTCCTCACATTTATTTTCTTTTAAACAATTAAGTCCAGTGAATTTCTTAATTCTTCGAATCTTTTCTTACACAATGCTTTAGTAAAAATATCCGCTACATTTTCTTCACTTTTAACCTTAATAATATTAATAAAACCTTCTTTCATACATTCATATACATAATGATAATGCACTTCTATATGCTTCGAATTTTTTGTAAAATTACCATTTTTTGCTATGTCTATTACACCTGAGTTGTCTTCATATACATTAAGTGGTTTAACTAAATTAACATCAAAAATTTTTAACAATTCTTTAACAAACTTAAGTTCACTAACAGCTTCCGATAATGCTACATATTCTGCAAATGTTGATGCTTTCGTCACACTCTTTTGTTTCCTTGATTTCCAATATATTACATTGCCAAATAATCTCAATACGTAACCAGTTGTGGATTTTCTGTCTAAGTTATCCCCCGCCCAATCGGCGTCAACATAACAATCAAGAACTTTAATATTTTCATTTCTCTTATAAGTCATCTTTAAATTTTTCGTTAAATAAAGATATTGTAAAATTCGTAAAGCATATTTGTAATGTGTCTCGTTATAACAACTTTGAAATCTACTCAAGTAGTTTACACTGAAACTTATATCCGGTCTTGTAGCCGAACTTATATAGAGTAATGCACCAATTAAATTTCTATATTTAATGTTCATTTCACAATTATCTGATTTTTCAATTTTCAAATTTACTTCCATAGGTGTACTATATAATTTACTGTTTTCCAAATTATATTTTTTAATTAATGACTCAATATATTTAGTTTGATATAATTTCATTTCATTCGTTTGAGGCTCATAATCTATAGTGATTCCCAAATAATCTTTAATTTTACCAAGATCCTTCATTTTAAACTTTTCCGATAATAAAACTTTAATTTTTTTAATTTCATTTTTATCTTTGCAACAAATTAATAAATCATCAACGAAAATTAATAAATAAATGGTAACTGTTCCATTTTTAAACATATACAAACAAGGATCAATATCACTGCGTTCAAAACCTATACTTTTCAAAAATTCGTCGAGACATTCATACCAAGTTCTAGAGCTTTCTTTTAAACCGTACAACGCTTTTATCAATTTACAAACTCTGTTTGTACCATCTTCATAACCTTTAGGTTGTTTAACATAAACCTCAGAATTTACATTTCCGTTTAAAAAAGCTGTCTCTACATCCATCTGTTCAATTTCTAAACCCATCTGACAACAATATGATAACAAAATCTTCAATGTTTGCATTTTAGCTACAGGAGAATAAGTATCTTCAATTTCATCGGTTTGTTGAAAACCTCTCACAACTAATCTAGCCTTAAATTTATTATCACACTTTTTAGTATAAATCCATTTTACATCTAACACTTTATTATTATCGACATTGTCAACCAATTTCCAAGTTTTATTTCTATTTAAACTATCTATTTCTCTATTCATAGCTTTCCGCCAAATTGTTTTCTCATTACTTTCCATCGCTTCCTCAAATGTACTTGGTACATTTGTACTACAAAAATTAGCAAAAATATAACTATTATACACTTCATAATCTTTTAAATATTCTGGAGGTTTTAAGGTTCGGTCAGATCTACGAACACCCGATACCTCATCACCTTCATTAATATTATCATCATTTTCATTTTCATCATTACTACTTTCACTAGAAGTTAGGCTATTGTTGGTTGTATTATCATCTACATTATCCGTACTATCAGATACATCATCATCTAAACTGATCCATTTTACATTATTTTCAACAAATTCTACATGTCTTGCAACAACTACTCTCCCGTTTAGCAATATACGGTAACCAACATTACTGTATCCTACTAAGATTCCCATATCAGCCTTTTTATCCCATTTAGATTTCCTCTTTTCTTCCGGTATTCTAATAAAAACTTTACTACCGTATAAGCGTAGGTTTGACACATCCGGTTTTCGTTTAAAAAATATTTCATAAGGCGTTCTTTTTTCACTCGTGTTTGCTAACGTACGATTTTTCAAATAAGTTGCCGCGCAAACTATTTCTGGCCAATATTGTTTATCCAAATTTGCTTCTTCTTTTAAACAACGCGACATATTCATTATCGTTCTATTAAACCGTTCCGCGGTTCCATTTAATTCATGTACATAAGGAGGACAATTATTAATACTAATTCCTTTATCTTTCGTGAACTGATAAATCCTATTATTCAAATATTCTTTGCCGTTATCACATCTCAAAATTTTAACTCGTTTTCCCGTTAAATTTTCACATTCATTTACGTATTCAACTAAACAATCATAAACTTCTGTTTTTGATTTCATTGTATATATTCTAGCAATTTTACTGTAATCATCAATAAATGAAACAAAATATTCTTCGCCTTTAAACCCTTTTGTCTTGAAAGGTCCACAAACATCAGTGTGAACTATTTCTAAAATTTCCTTTGCCTTTTGTCTACTATTTTCGAAAGATTTATCATGCATTTTACTTTCTGTACATATTTTACATTTCATTATTTCCGATTCAAGTTTATTAGGTAGACCTTTTAACAATTGATTTTTACACAAAGTATTTAAATAACCAAAATTAACATGGCCTAACATACGATGCCATTTTTCTTTATTGCTCATCTTATTTGTATTTCCATTTGCTATATTAACAAAGGACACTTTTGATTCATTTGATCTCAATTTACTTTTCATGATGTATAAACCTCTCTCTTTGAATGCTACAGCAGTGACTTTACCATTATAATTATCAATAACCTTTGACATCTTTCTTTTAGATATAATCGTATTATTTTCTGTGATTTTACTATAACTTATTAAATTTGATTTCATATCTTTCACATAAAATACATTTTTCATCTCTATTAAATTCATTTGACCAAAAGCATTAAAATAACTAACAACATTTCCTAATTTTGTTGCATTTACCTTTCTATTATCACCTAAGTAAACATTTACTGGTTTTTTAAGTTCAATACATTTATCAAAATATCTTTCGTCATTAATAATATGGTCTGTACAACCACTATCTAAAAGCCACACAATCTCATTAGAATCTACATTTCTTATCTCAGAATTTTGTACCACATGATGCTGAACCGTTGTAACCCATGCATTATTCTTCTCTTCATTCTGTTGTTGTTGACGTTGCTGAGGAGTTGCTTGTTGCTGCTGATTATTTCTGCGATATCCACGAAAACTGCCACGTCCTCTATAAACACCTCTTCCAGTACCTTGCCGTCCTCGTGATGATCTCCATCTTTGATCATCTGATGCTTGTTTATTATTTCTACAATTTCTCTGAATATGACCTGCTTCACCACAGCCATAACATGTCCAATTTTGCTGACTTTTATTCACCATAAATACATTTGATTTTCTACCTGGATTTTCATCTTTTGTAATTTTCATTTCAGCCATTTCAATTTTACTCTTTACATAATCAGCCGTTTGATCTTCCACTTTTAACGTGTCAATTAAATCACCAATATAACTATATGACTCCGGTAATGTGTTTAACATGTAATTTAATTTTTCTTTTTCAGTTACAGTTGCCCCAGCACTTTTCAACTCATTCACTGTCTTTTCGAAATCACTAAAAAATGTTGCTGAATCATGGTAGTCTTTTAGTCTCAATCTTTCCAATTTATTTCTACATACAATTTGTAATGCCGTTGATTCCTTTAAATACAAACTGTCGAACTTCTTTATTATTTCATATGCAGTTTCTTTATCACTAACAAATTCCAATTGTCTATCCGAGATCGCACTATATATGTAATTAATTGCTTTTAAGTCGTTATCATCCCAAAGGTCTTCATCAGTTGGCGTTTTTGCTCTTTCAATATTTGTTTCACATTTTTTTAACTTTAAAAACATCACTAACCGTTTTTTCCACATATTGTAATTTTGTCCGTCAAAAATAGGAATTTTAATTTCGTCTTTAGACGCCATCTTGTAATTTTTTTTTATACGACACGTGCACAATAAAATTAATACCAATTTCAATCCTTTTTTATATGTCCAATCTTTTCAACAAACTACGCTCTGCTACCATGTTAAGGTGGTGGATTTTATCTTATATAACTACATTTATTCATATTCAAATCAACTTTATTATTCTTGTATTATTACTACATGTCAAAACTCTAACTTCTTACAACCGACTAACTTGAACTTATCCAAGATAACTAACTAATTAATACCAACATATATGAAATATTACTAAAAATAAATGTGTTATATTTAACAATCCTCATTTTGGCTACCAGTAAATTTAATTAAAAAGACTTGCCTCTTGCACCAGGAGCATCCAAAAAGAAAATATATAACCTACACTTGCGTAGATACTTGATAGATATGTCTTTGGTCATTAGTTGGAAAGCCTTCACTACTTCACAGTTTTGATAAAGAATTGACATCGTAACTTGTTTCTTTCAGATAGTTCCGGTTATTGTGTGAGTATTAAGGTCTTTGAGGCTGAGGCAACTCGTACTATTATATGCTTTGTTCTCGTAACGATAACACAGCTTCTCTTATTGGGACCAATAATTTATTGTGGATTTTATTCCATAGATGTTAATCTATATTTCCAGTAAGCTTGTCGTTTGTATAAGTCTTTTAATAAGATACCTCTGCATTTTACCCAAATACTTAGTGCGTCTATAATCTGGCACAATACCAGCATTATAGAAAAAAATCACGCATTTTGAATGGTAACTCGCATAAAACTTCTTCTTCTAGAACAGAATTCCAATGTTTGTATTATCTAGCAAGCCAACTTAATGTATGAAAAACTCTAAAATCCTCCAAACTGCAATTCTGAAAACTACTAAAGTAGCGCCCACTCTTATGAATGTTTTTACAAATTTTGTCGATTTGTCAGAATTGTGAGATTGTACAATAATATGTACCTTAAAGATCCATGACAGCACGTTATTGAAGCAGACAATCCTAATGTCTACTTCAATGTCTTTTAATTTAAGTGTAAATCCTCCGTCAGCCGGAGATCGTCTTCTATATGGTGGTTAACCGTCATCACCTGTCTGTGTATATCTCAAAAATTGTGATATTTGTTGCTTAATTTATTATCTTTCATGCAAGGACAATTATTATTATAAAAGTTCCTACAAGTATCATTTTGTTTTTAAATATGTAGTATAAAATAAGATATTCATTTGGATTTGGTTTCTCAGCACGTATTAGTTCATCCACCATGTCAGGTGAAATGCGGTTAACCATCTACAACGACATGTGTTTGTAAGGCAGACCGCCTCTTCCATTCGATAGAGACCATGAAACGACGTACCTCTCCAAATATTTTTCCTTTAGTTAGAAGTGCTATTATTTTTCTTACTTTGAGGTGAAAAACCCTAGCTATTATGGCTATTATATGCCATGGTGTCTAGTGTTCGCTTATACAAAGAAAGTGATCCCCAAGTAAAAAAAGAAGGTAGCACTACGTTTTGCCTCAGCTCATCATCATCAATGTCCTGTCCTGCTTTATACGCTAAGAATAAAAAGTTAATAAGAATAAAAAGCAGCAGATACCTTTTTTTTATCGGTTGTTTGGTCTTGGGATCACATTGGCATGTAGAAATCCTCGGCGAAGAAAAACAAAAGTAAATACTGTAATGCATCGTAAATCAATGTATTTCACATCCGATAACCTACAAATGGCCACAAATGTCTTTCAACATTTAAAAAAATATAAATGTATTTGTTTAACTCTTACATAAACATTATGAGTATGTCGAATATCTTGTACTTTCCTTAGCCAGGTTTTACATTACGAAAGTAATTGCATCTCAATTTAACTTCTGTATCGTCGTCACCAACAAAATATGTATTTAAGGATTATGATTAATTCCGTGGTACCGGTACTTCCAACTGAATGATATACCAGAGCCTGCTTTGAATATAAGAATAAAACCATCCATTTATTATCATTAACGATGTCAATTCAAAACAACTATTGAAATGCCGTATACCAGCCATGAAATGATCATGCTCAGGGTGGAGGATTTTTATCAAACAGTAAAGATAATTTAGAAACTTTTCCAAAGGTTCGTACAATAGTAAGGTTTATTAATTTGCTTTTAAAAATAGACACAAACAAAATAATAAATGGAATAAAATTGCGAAATACAAGACACTCCAAATTAAAATTGTTTCTTATTAGTTTGGTACGTTTATTGCCTGACATACTCACTGTACATCATAGATATAGTTAGTATCAAATTTGTCTTTCCTTTAGTTTGCTGGGTAATGTGACATAGATTATTATATATAAATACATTATCCTTTTATGTTTGACATTCCATTTTTATGAGTATTGCATTACACCAATTTTTTTTTTTTTTTTTTTTAATAAAAACGGATTCAGTTTTCAAAAGTCAAAATAAAATGTAATTTAAATCAAAAGCATTGAGGACAATTGATATTAACTTGGATGCAAATTACCCACAAAATAACTTTCCGCTTCGTTATAACTCCGTACAGCGATGGCTTTCAATAAAATACAAAACACTTCTTCAATTCTGTTAAAGAATTCATATGCAAAATTTGATTGATCCAGGGAATCACATTGTTTCTTACAAACTTTGGCCCCATTTTTTACCCCCCTTGTAAAATTTGGAAAATATTCGGGGTGCAATATTGGATAAGCATTAATCTTTTTTGCTAGGGGTAGAATTTCATGGTATGGGCACGATGTGTCCCGTGATGTAGGACAGCTGGTACTTCGTGCTCTGGTACTCTTACTTGATGAAATGCTTATAGACCTACAAAACCACGGATCGTTCCAATGATAGTTGAACATATAGTGCGTAAACATAGTGCTATTGAGATGAAATAAATAAATTTTATTTTAAATTTCCAATTCAAATTTATTGATTTTGCTTTCGATGGTAATGATGCTAATACAAATCATGCAAAAAACACAACTTCCAGGTTTCATATCTCTACAATCAGTGGTATTGGGTATGTGTTGATTCTTATTTTCAGCACGAAGCTGAATATTTTCAGCACGAAGATGAATATACTGGTTTCAACATTACTACTTTCGAATGGTTCAACATAATTTTTTTAATCATTGGTGATGAAATAAATTTAATAAAATTAATAATTTAGTTAGAATTAAATTTAATAAGGATAAAAGTATTTAATTAAAATTTAATAGTTTTATCCTGTTGCGACAATGCCAAAAAGAGGGGATATGATTTTAGCTGACTATGTATACATGTATGTATGTACGGATGCTCCACCATAGCAACAGAATAACAGAACTTATTTTGGTGTTCATCAATTTCGCCACAAATTTTCTTTTTTGTTAAAATAACTTTTTTTTTATTTAAGGACAAAATCAACTCAGATCAATATTTTAGTGCATCTTTCAACAAACATATTGACCTATATATTTTTTTTAGATATACAGAATTAATAAGTGTTTCAAAGTGCTACAAAGTCATTTTCATACTACTTGCAAGAATTCGGTGATAATGTAACGTCAACCTTACTTTTAGGTAAGATAATCTTGGAGATAATTGGATATTTAAACAATTATTTTTCAACTATTATTTTCTTTATAAATATATAAATATATATATATATATATTACATAAACACATAAATACATAAATATATAATTACATTAATACATAAATACATAAATATATATACTCGTGGAGTCAAACAATTCAACAATTGAAATAATCATTATAAATTATAAAAAAAAAAATTTAAAAAAAAAACTTTTCTTATAATTAGTGCATTAAAAACTATTTAAAATTTTCATATGCCAAATAGTTCTGATTCAATAACCATATATATATTTATTTCAAATAATATTATCTAAAATAATGTTTAAAAACGAATCTGTTTGCCCTTTTCGTATTTGTACATATCCAAGCTGCTTGGTCATAATCGTGGTATTGCCTCTGACCAGTTAAATATAAAGTTCACGAGACCATCAGATCGTGCCCGATACCATCAACCATCCCACGGTAAATACATATTTTTGAGCTATTCCTAAAGATATCGTGACATTGCTCTCCTGAGCTAAGCAGATTCCAAGCGAACCAACGAGAAATATACATAGTGAGACCCTATAATCATTCGAAGTTAACACAAATGCAAGTGTGTTTTATGAATCGAGCATTTGCGGTCGAAAAACCACTGAGGCGTCTGAGGTACCCTCAAATTGAATGCATGCGTCCATAATATTACCTATTTCCTAAATTTACCCAGAACAAAAAATTTACTACAGAATCTGGTCGATGCTTACTGCACCAGGTACAGGCCTGTTTGTTTTTATGACGGCACCCAAGCGTAATTGCGATACACGAGCCAGGCCTGGCATTCAGTACGTGCGGTGTTGTCTCATTGACATAACCACGACTTCAACACCGCTTATTCCCTTTCCCGAATCGATGTGTCTCTTTTAGTGGATTGACGCTGATCCTCTCACGGTAGATAAAACAGTAATCACAGAATCAAGTGTACCTACTATTCAATAGAAAGAAGTTGCACACTTTTCTTAGTTCCATACAAAAGTACACCTTAACCTGATCTGGTTTTCGTAATAACTTAGAAACGTAGTGTACTTAAAGTGCTAATGGTAACATACGTAGTACCAAGAATCGCGCCGTTTCCGAGACGATTGGAAGCTCCGGTGTTTGCCTAAGCTGGTTGATGACATCAGTCAGATTACCTTGTCGTTATAACGGTGGAAACCCACTTTGATTTTACTATTAAGATGATGGCACGCATTTATAGCCCATGACCACAAACTAGTAATGTCTCTGCCATTCCGCTCCAATTGGCCCTACAGAGATTCAGACATATGTAAATCAAAAATTTCTTCAGATGACTCGGAACCAACTTTATGTCTCAAAGTGTCTTCTTAAGCATAACCCTTCCGTTTCCTTAACGGAAGTGCCCTTGCAGGTCAGTAGTCTAAAAGCATCCATCACAGTACTTAATTTCAGCGTAATCGCAAAAGAAATGCGCCACCATGGTATGATGGAATGTATAGTAACTAAGGCTAGTCACATTGAGGTAGATTTATCCATTTTTGGCCAGTATTTTGGTCGTCTTGTCCGCGTTTAACTAAGGCTAAGGACATTGCCGCAACGCAGTCTAAAAAGTCTATCTGAGAAAGGATGAACAGGTTAGCAAACTTCCAACTTTTACCAGGGGATGAGAAGACATTCGTGTAACTTTTGAACATCATCCTTGATGATCCGAATGGTATCAAGGGGAGATTGGGAAACAGTGGCTATTATATTTGAAGGTGTGTCAAATTAGTTATCTCGCCAAACCTGAGATTCCAGACATTTTTCCGGGAAATTTGCCCAGCACGTCTCGCACCAAAATTTTTCAGTCGCAACAAGAAAGTGCAAACTCCAAATATATTTCCGGTGTCAGGAACCCGGAATAAATAATTCGTCAGAATTATTTATTTCGATCAATTTGTTTTATTCCAGTTACAATAATTTTTAAAAAACCATTCCATTTTTACGGAACCACTTTTCACTTGTTGATATTTAAAAATAATAAAAATTAAGCTGGTAAGAACAGATTAGAGCGTTTATTGTAATATTTATAAAAATTACAAAATGTATAAAAATATATACCGAAAAAAATTATCCAACAGAGTGTTAAATAATTAAAGCAAACAAAGGTTAAAATTTAAAATACAAAATAAATATATATAATTAAATATGACTACACACTTAAAATCATTTAAAATAATTTAAAATAAAATAAGTGTCTAATATTACAGTTTTCGGTAACATAATAATTATATAACCACAAAAATAAACTCAATGGATTATACGGTGGGGAGATGGATCAGATGTGCGAGTCATCAGGTAGCTGTACCTCGGTCACAAAGACTGTTCGTGGTACTGCCTCTGTTCGGTTAGATGGTCGATGTAAATTTTGCACCACCATTGAATAGTATACGATTCAATGGTATCATGGTCTGCGTATGTTTTGGTGCATTTTTGACCACAAAGTTCTGAACTAGACAGACTCCAAGCGATCCAACGACAAATGCATTTCGTGAGACATTATAACTATTCGACGTTTCTTCCACATTAAAATTGTTGCTGCCGCGTAACAACTAGGTCTGTAGGTCCTTAAAATGGAATGCATATTTCGATCAAAATCAGGCCGAAGCATACTGCACACGCCACATTCCTACCTATTGATAATTAAGACAGCATTCGGTGTCAATCGTGCTCCTCCTGGAAGTCTTGGTTATCTCATTGACATAACCACAACGTCGATACCGCTTATCACCGTTCCTGAATCGACATGTGGCAAGAAGCACTACACTTCGATCTTAGCTCCAAGAAGCCGAGAAGTGATTTCTGCTTGCCCCTTTCCTATTTGTACATATCCAAGTTTTAAACAAATAAAATAAAAATTAAAAATATAGTACTTATAATATCATTCAATATATATTTTGAATTAATTTGCATTAAAATGATTTTCTAATTATAAAATTGATAATTAATTTTAATTTTTATTTATTTTAATTTTTTTAATTTGTTTAATTTTTTTTATGAATACTTTTTTATTTATTATTTGCACATCAAAACTACTTCATATTTTTAATCATTGTATGGCAATTGGGATTGTTTTATATTGTTGAGATATCTTAAACGAAAAACTTTTTGTTTGTTTTGTTTTTAACGATAATTTGTATCACAATCAAATAGATGATTATATTTTTGCTAACAGAAATCAATTAATTTTTTTTTTTTTTTGGTTGTTTTTTATTCAATGACCTAACAACAAATTTTAAAACAAGTTTATTTTTTATAAACTTAGAAAGAAACTAAAACTTATCAACCCTTTTTGCAGTTTGAATTTAACGGTTTTTGACGTGGTTAAATTTTTCTTACATTAACCACATTCATTACCTAAATATTTAATTATAAAGTTTCAAATTAGAAGTAGGTGCTTATTTACGAAAACTCTCCTTTTTCTTAGTACAATGACGGTCAAAGTCTAAGGAAGTTTAAAATATTGCCAGTTAGTTTTAATCTTAACAAAATGTATAGTTTATATTCCGATGCTGTTGACTGTGAACATTGTAGCTAAAAAATTGTACAGATTATTGAAATAAATCAAATAGGAAACAATTTAAATATCAGTTTTATTATTTTTTTACAGATAAAATGTAAATAAAAAATTACAGCTAAAAAAAAAAAAATTGAAATAAATTTAGAATCATATAAAAACGAATAGCTGATTGGCAACCAAATTAAAAAATATCGAAATATTGAACACATGACTTTAAAATACGTCATATGTTGGTTACAAAGAGGTCCAAAAAATTTCCCTCAAATTTAGGCTATAAAAATGATGATTCTTAAAATTTTCATTCTTTAATAGGCCCGACTTTCTATTTTAATAATGACGCGTCGAAAAATAAAATATATGCGTCATATATAAAAAAAAAAATTTTTATGCACTTGTTTTACAATTTATTTATTGGTATTGACAGTATTTATTAGTTTGTATATTTTTAAACAAATAATAGAACAGGGGAATTTTGTTTCTTGCATCATTTGTATGTATAGAACAAAATATTTTAACATTTGTTCAGGACTATCGGTAGGCATGTGGATAACGTGTTGGACTTCTAATAAGGGTTTAATCCTAGTTAGAGGCAACATATTTGACGTCAGATAAAATATAGTACTATCAATTTAAGATCATTTAAGTAAAGCGAAAACGATAAGTCAGTTAAATCACATGAATCGATTTGAGATCACATGAAGGTAAGAATTACGGAAAAAAACTCGACATCACTATGATATCATTATTATATCAGATTGACGTCATAATGATGTCAAATGAACGTCATATATTTTACGTAAAAATATAACGTCATCAGATATGAAATAACGCCACCCTGACGTAAATTTTACATAAGTGTGTTTACTGGGATGTAATGAAAATAATAACTACAAATATTTAAGTTAAATAAAAAAAAAAACAAAAACAAAAACCAAAACAATTGTTAGAAAACAAAACATAAAGCTAAAAAATTATATTTTTACTCATCAAATCGAATAAGACAATGAATAGTAATATATAAATTTCGATTTTTTTCCCCAATTTCCTAGATCAAATTATTTTTGTATTTTATAAATACGTATTTCGACTACAAAGTAGTCATCATCAGTATGAATTAGCTAGTTGTAGCAAATTAGTAAATTATTTGTACCAAATTAGCAACGAGTAACATCTCAGAGAATCATTACAACTAGCTAATTCATACTGATGATGACTACTTTGTAGTCGAAATACGTATTTATACAATACAAAAATAATTTGATCTAGGAAATTGGGAAAAAAATCTAAATTTATTCGAAAAATCCTAGAGATCTCATTAATAATTATAATAATAATATATAATTGATATAAAAAATATGTATACATATTTTATATACTCTTAAACTTATTTCAAACGGTTGGAATAAATAATATTATTTATAAACTAGCTGGCCCGGCAAACGTCGTTTTGCCTCTAATACTGAAAGCTAAGGCAAATTAGAATAAATAATGATATTTAATATATATTGATATATATTGATTGAAGCAGATTGGACGAAGGAATTCCGTTGTCCCATACAAACTTTGCCTCTGCTTTTCATCCCATTGGGGGTAGGATTTCAGAAAATCTTTTCTTATGGGTGCCCGGTATTTGATGTGTAACCCACTATTTGGTATGGGATACCCGTGACACGAAATATTTATATATACACTCGTGTTTGATGTGGGACACCCGGTACCTCGTACACCCACAATTCGTGTATATTGTGCTGTGGTTCTCATATACTTGATGAAAAATAGTAAAAGGAAGTTCAGAACCACTAACATAGAAAAGAAGAGATAAATAAATTCTATTTTGAATAGCTGACCCGTGTACACATTGTTTTGTTATATAAATTATTTCTAATCAACATCAATCAATATCTCCTAAATATAATAACATATTCTCAACTGTCTATAACTAAATAATGAAGCTACGGCAAATCAGAATAAATTATTATATTAATTTATATTTTGAAGCATACCCACCCGGTTTACGCGTTCCTGTGTTATTTTTCACATTTTAATAAATGATATTACATCGTTTACATGCGGATGCAATTCTACACTTAGGGGAAGAATTTCAAATCCTTTCTTATCGGATTCCCGGTATTTAGTGTGCACCCAGTACATTATATGCACCCGGTATTTCCCTGGTATTTCCCTGGTATTTGCTGGGGTACACCCGGGACCGTGTTCACCCGATAATTTTCTGCTGTGGTACACATACACTTGATGAAAGGTATATGGACCTCCTGAACCAAGAATGATTCCGGTAATACTTGAACATTTTTATTTTTTTTTTAATTTCTGGCTTTAGCTATTTTCATACTTGAACATTTTAACATTTAAAAGTTTCTTTATTTATCATTAAAGTTTACATGATTTTTTTTTTACATTTTTCTGTTCCTTATGCGCACTTTATATAGTTGACAGTTCGTCATACTGCTAGTGAGAAGAGATAAAGAAGTTTTATTTTGAATTTCAAAATTAGATTTTGGTTTCTATGGAAATGATGATTTGTAACATGTGAGAAAAAAAAAGACAAAATATGTTTCACAGCTAGGAACATTTTGTATTCGAAAATTAAATTGTCGTTTATATTATTTTCCATTACTTATTATTTATATTTCTCACCGTTTAAACCTTCCCTGAACTTTCACTAACATTTCAAGACCAAAATTAGCCAAATCGGTCCAGCCATTCTCGAGTTTTAGTGTGACTAACGAACAGCAATTGATTTATATATATATATAGATAGATAATACGAATAAAATGATTTTTTACATTATTTTTCATGTCCGACCGAACATTCGGCTTCGGCTTCGGCTTCGGCCACCTTCGGCTAAAAAAACCACATTCGGCCACACCTTCGGCTTCGGCCAAAAACCAGCCGAAGGTTTGGCCGAAGCCGAAGGTTTGTATTAGCCGACGAAAAATGACGAATCTATGGACGTGGATGCAGGCGTAGGATCGCCTGAACACGAAGGTTCAGGTGCTTCAATAAATCAAAGTCCTGGCAATAAATCACCGAATGACGATTTATGGGATGCACTCGACAAAATGCCAAATATGATCGAATCAGGAGATTCGGGCAGCGACGAACATCTTGTTTTTGAGGAGCAATTAAATTGTTATTTAAAAGAGCCCCTTCTGCTGAGGAACGGTGATGTTTTTCAACATTGGGCTTCTAGTCCCTACATTTATTTACGGGCTATAGCAAATAAATTTTTATCAGCTCCTCCCACTAGTGTTCCAAGTGAACAACTTTTCAGTGCTGCTGGGCAAATCTATGACGATAGAAGAGCCAATTTACTTGGCGAAAATGTGATAAACTTTTATTTTTAGCCAATAATATTCGGCTGTTTGATTTTAATTATTAGGTTTATTTAATTTTGCTCAAATTTAATTTATTGATTCAGTGATTCTTAATGACTTGTGATAATAATTTTTAATTGCAATTAGATAGAGTTTATTTTTATTTTATAAAAAAAAAGAATGTATTCAATCAGTTTATTTCCAGAATTTTTTGTTACCATAATTGTTTGGAGATATAAAATAGAATAACATAAATTTTACTGCGTACTTTTTTATTACTATATCAATATCATGCATTATATCAAATAATTTCTAGTTTCCAACGAAATTATATGAGTTTAAAGCCAGTATTTAAGATTTTTTTACGAAATTCAAACATTCGGCTTCGGCTTCGGCCGAAGGTTAGAAGTAGCGCCGAATAATCGGCTTCGGCTTCGGCCAAAATCAGACATTCGGTCGGACACTAATTATTATTGATATTATATTTAACTCATTATTGATATAATTATATAAAATTATTTTGAATCATTACAACTAGCTAATTCATACTGATGATGACTACTTTGTAGTCGAAATACGTATTTATAAAAATACAAAATAATTAGATATTTCCTATGAAATTGGGGAAAAAATCGAAATGTATTCGAAAAATCCTAATTCGTAAAATGTATTCGAAAAGTTCTCATTAATAATTACAAAAAAAAAAAAATTATTATAATTTTATGGATTCTATTTATTGTGCTATACAGTAAATAATTGTATTTCTTAGAAAACAAAATCATTTTGTTCATATTAGGTATACAGCAATCATTGAACACATATTAAATCGGTATAAAAAATGTTATTATTATTATTATTGTTTATTATTTTGAATTTATGATGTCAATCAAAACAGTAAGTAAAAAAAAAAACGAATCTACACGAATGTAAAAAGTCAATAAATATAAAACCATAACAATATAATCCTATACAATCATGAAAGCACACAAAAACGAAGGAATGATATATCAAGAAGGTATTAATTTTTTAATAAATATTATCCAAACATATTAATAAAGCAAACTAATCTACGGAAATGCTCCAGAAAATTGAAGGTAGAAAAATAAGAATGTATAGAATAATTTATTCCAAGAAAGATAGCGTTATTTTGTCTAGAATTTCATTATCGAAACTAACCTAAAAAATTCGCGATGATTTTTAACGATGTCGGAGACCTGTAGATGAACGATTTTATAAAAAAACATTGTTTTTTTAAAAAAATAGAAATTTCATGATTATGAACATGCAGAAGCACAAAAGTATCATTAACAATTAAAAAGTTTCATGGTCACTTTAAATTTAAATCATTGACTCAACAAAGTAGAAAGAAATATAGAAAGCCTTGAACCGAAATTTATCAGATCAAAGCACGGTTTAATAAATTCTTTAAGGACCATAGACAATAATGACGCGACTGTAATCAACCAACAACTTTTAACCTTACGAAATAATGCTATTTTAACTTCCAATCGTATAAACTCACAGCACAGACTCAACAATTAAATGATTGGCAGATTTAATAATATTAAAAACTTTCTAAAATTCTGAACAAGCTAAACTCAAAATCATAGTCGAGAAAAGGAAAATGTATCCACACATAGAACAACAACTTTTTCAATAACAGTATTATTTTTTATCCAAACACAGATGCTCTATCTAAACCAAAATATCAATGGCATTATATTACCTATCAATAGAATTAGATTTGAATTTCATTTACAAACATATATATTTTTTTAACCACATAACATAATATCAGCAGTCTCACTTCAGTAACATAAATGTATAGTTGTACGCTGGCAAAGTCGACATATTGTACTAAGGCACATCGCACACGACGCGATTTGCGTGAAATCGGCGATATCATACATATGATTTGCTTATGGAAACCAATGTATAGTCGCACACGACGTGATTTTCGTGATTTGAAATCATACATGTGATAAAAAAATCGTTGTTAAAATCCTTCGTTCTTAAAATCATATGGGCAACTTTTTTTTATTCTTGTTTATACAGTCATATAAATCAATGTTTATGACAAAGATAGAGAATTAAATAATGTTTTTTTAATATTTAAAAATAAAAACTTGTCAATGCTTGTTTATATACAAAAAAAAATGATTAGATAAACCATATAGAACAGGCTTAATAGGTGCATCTTATAAAGCAGATCATAAATTTTTTTAAATACATACATATGCTTTAAAGAAAAGGAACGAAGAGTAGCGAGTATTAAGTAAATGCTTATAATATCCTGCAATATTTATATCGTTGAATACATGCTATACTTTTATCACATATATGGTATTGTTGCAACTGTTGTGTCGTATACGGATAGAGATTACTTTCCATAAGAAAATTACATGTACGAAATCGCACTGTGTAAGATATGCATAATCAAATACTGAAATCGTAAGAATTCCATCATGATGCGACAACAATCGTATGTAATTTTACATTCGTAAGCAACGTTGTCAAATACATAAGAGCTTTCACCTATAGTATTACTCAGTTAAATGCTCAACCTAAAAATTTTTTAGTATTTAGTATAGACATATTTATTATTTGTGGATAGCAAAAAGGGAAAAAGTACTCTTTCTCTAGGTATACTTCTCCTAATTGTTGCAGGAACGTTACAATAGATACAACATTTCTTCATTATGGCAGTAATGACGTTCTGCAAGAGTTTATAAACTTATTTTCGTATAACACTTTTCAAGCGTCAATATTAATTTCATTCATTTCAATGACAGAGTAAATAAACAAAAATGAACTTTAGACTTATTTTATAAAATTAAGCCAATACATCTTATACTATTAAATACTGATATTATTATTATTTTATGTTTACAAAATGAACTGTAGAAATATAGTAATTGTACAGTGGCTATAATCTGTATCTATTCTAATCACATTAAACAAATAAAAAAAGTTAAGGTAACTAATAACAGAGTTAATTTTTTAGATATTCGATATAAGATTGAGCATCAATGTTTGAACTACTTTAATCATTAGCATTCATAAAACACTATAATATCTATACAGTTATAAATATAAATATAAATATATATATGGTTTAGTATATTAGTATTAACCCATCTCAGTCTCCCGTTCGTCATCAAGATAACTGAAAAACGACAAGAGACAAGTACTTGAACTTTTGATGTCATATTCTGAATCTTAAAAGTGTGTCTAAATTCGTAAATGAGCAAAATCGGTATAATGGGATAATTAGATCCATAACCCAACTTAACCATTAAAAAAGATTCAAAACGGTAATTGTTTGATTAAAAAAAAAAAAAATGTATGAACATTTTTCGGAATGTTTATATTCGCCACAGTTTAAGCTAATTAACAGATTCTTATTATATACGAAAAATGGTCATACAAGATTTTTGTGTTTGTTTTGTATCTTTTTTTATAGTTAAGTTGGATCAAAGATCTAATTAGCCCATTATACCGATTTTGCCAATTTACGAACTTAGAGTCACTCTTAAGATCCAGAATATGACACCAAAAGTTCAACTAGCTGTCTCTTGTCGTTTTTTAGTTATCTTCATGACGAACGGGAGACTGAAATGGGTAAATACTAATATACTCTGACTTAACCTTTTATATATATATATATATATATATATATATATATATATATATATATATATATATATATATATATATATATATATATATATATAATAAGATTTGTAAGACGAAATGCGAATTTCAAATGGCTTAAAATAGTATAAATTTAAATAGTATAAATGGCTTTAAATAGTATAATCTTTATAATATATATTATTTATTACTTGATGTATTCCTTTATGACACTGTATATACATATTTTGTTATTAGTAAACAAACTATGTATTACCCCTTCTTCAAAAAACGTTACAAAGTCGGAGCAACTTCTGTTGCTCCGTGTGCGACTAAAATGCTGTGATATCGCTGATATCGGCGATTTCGCCGATTTCGCCTAAATCACCTCATATGCGATGTGCCTAAGTGTTATATTTGAATTGTAAATTTAACATAATTTCATTGTATTCCATATTTAAATCTGTAATTGCATAAAATTTTTAAAAACAATACCTTTCTGCCAAATTTATTATTTACATGTATTTGCTAACTGTATGGATTGGTAATGAAAAATTTCTCCTCATGGGCCCTATAATAGGTAAGTATGGTACCTATTAAACTGTAGTCAAAATTGTTAGCAGGAATGCTAACAGGTTTGAGCTGATATTAATTAGTTTATTTCGTAGAGCGCAAAGGTGATATATTAGTAGATTGTAAACTATGCTTAGTGGTCCTGGACCCTTGACTTCAATGGTGAAAGCACTACTCTTTTGAGTTTTTCCACGAGGTTCCGAGATCCTGAAAAGATTTTATTATTATAGAATAGGCTTGTTGTTGCAAATTAAAAAAAAAAACTAAAGAATTGTAATAAAACGGTAGTCTATTTACCATATCAACAAATCTAATTTTAAAATAAACAAGTAAATTTGACAGTTAAAACAGCTAATGAACACATATAAATAATGAATTGATATCCAAGAAAACTATTATTAAATTCAAAACTATTTTCGTACTCAAAGTAATGTAGAAGACCAAATTAAAAAAGGTTTAATCCAAATTGATATTATCAATAATACCGTTTAAAACTGTTTTATAAATTTAATGTACAGAAAATAAAAGATAGTTTAAAAAATATATATTTGTTCTAACAACAATTTTTATTAGTAATTTCAGATAAATATCTTAAATGATACTTAAGATTTTGTTTCCATTCTCGCAGGCAGCCGGTGAAATCCATGATAACATTAAAAAAATAACTCCAAAGTCTATAAAAATGAATTCATTTCGAGAAATAATCTCCCATGGCTCGAAGCGAAGCGATATGTTCTTTACGACAGTTCGAAGAGAAGAGAGTGAGTCGAATTATGTTAGCTTGAAGCAATCTTTGACAATACGTAATATTTTTTAGTTACTTTTTTTTATTTTGTTTTAGTTACTTTTTGTTTTGTTTTTATCAAGTTAAATTAAATGAAGTATTTTCTTTTTAAAATATTTAAAAGTACACCTACAGGACTAAGCACAGAGTACATTTTAATAATACCAATGAATGAATAAGAACAGTTCAAATATTGATACTGAACTGGAAGTCGATTATCTAAGCAATTAAGCCTTTTAGTTGTAATCTTCATTTGTTTTAGTTTTAAATGTCATGCTAAGGGGTCTTAATTTTTTAATATCACAATAGGTGGTATTATATTACATATAATATTTCACATTTGAAAAAAATAATCTCTTTACGGCGTCTTGCAGTTGTCATATTGAATTTTATTCAAATAGCAATCCAATATCATTCGGGCTGTTGTAAGGAATCGTACTATAGTTAACATATCTAAATCTTTACGCAAAGATTTAGTTTTACTATTCAGTAAGACAAATAAGCTACCGCACTTTAATCTGACCCTTAGAGTAAATTAACAAATCCTCTATGGTGCTTCCTTATTATTAATATAAGATTGATAATATTGACGTTTTATCTGATTGATTATCTTTTGTAACCTTATAATTTAAATGGAAAAATACACAAATATTAATTTTCGTAGAATACTACAAAAACAAACCAGAATGAAATTTAATACAATATATATATGTACATATTGTAATTTCATTCTGGTTTGTTTTTATTTATATATATAATATGGAAACAAAACTTGATTCGTTTCATGAAACAATGTCTCCAATAATACGATGTTGTCAAATTTTTGGATTATTTCCAGTTATCAATTATTCAAAATCGTATCACATAAAAAAACCAAAATTTCAGTGGATTTCTTTTCAAACGTTTATGTTTTTTGTATTAAGTTTATTTTCAATATTTTCCAAAATGTATGTTAATTGCTTAGAAATTAAAGACAATTTTAACCTGCCAATGTTGGGTAAGTACAAAAAAACATCATTAACTTGTTAAATGCAGGGATTAGAAAATTCCACGGCCTGTGTATATTGTTACAGATAAGTAAGGTTACATTATGTATTTTGTCAAAAATGATTCAACAAATACCTAAAGTTAAAAAAAATAGTACACTTGCCATTCGCACATATTTGTTATTATATTATGCACTCAGCATAGTAATCTATATATTAAAAAAATTAAATTTTTTTCGATTAAAAATTAGAGTGCTTTTTCGATATTTATTAAACTAAGGTGAAAAAATAAATATTATAAATAAAGAAAATTACCGTATATTTGGAATATAAGGTAAGTTTTCGCCAAATTTCGAGAAAAAAATTTTTTTTTTTTTTAAACCCAAAAACATACAGAAAGATAGATAGACTAGATAGATAGATAGATAAATATAATAGATAGATTCAATAGATATATACAATAAATAGATACAATAGCTGCATACAATAGATAGGATTTTATTTATTTATTTATTGTCAATTTCATATTTGAGAAATAAAACAAACGATCTAATAATATAGTCTTCAAAATGAAGCGACAACTTAACGCTAAAGACATATAAGATATTTAAACTATTAAATACTAAAATAAAACTATATATACTATTGCATTCATGTATTTTTGTAGAAATCTTTACAATAAATTGAATTCCATACTTATAAAATATTACATTTATGTGAAAATGTTTTGCTATTTTTTTTCTGTATCCAAAATAATAATTTCCAACAAATACACATCTACTCACAAAATATTATCAAAATCGGATAATTTTCACGGCATATCGGCATTTATGTGAAACGGTCCTTTTAGTAATTTGTCTGGCTATCCTGAAGAGCACAGTCTATAGAATGGGCCAGATTTATAACTGTTGGGATTATGGTATGTGATGGTGAATTATTTTATAAATAATTAAACACTTTATTTCTTTTAATTAAAATATTCTTTTATTCAAAATAGAGTTTCTCAGAGATATGTCTTTACACTATGAATGATTAGAATAAACTACATACTTTCAATGATTAGAATTGACTACCTACTATATTTCAAAGTTGTCCCTTTTCATTTGTCCATTTTAGTTCATGTAACATCTGTTGTATATTTGGGTTATTCCAATATATTCAAATGTATCTAGTTTTTATTTTATTACAGGATGTTTAATCATATTAAAACTATCTTTCTCAGAAATAATAAAATAAAACCTTTTTCAAAGATAAACATGTGTTCAACAAACGTTACTTAAAAAGAAACTTTCCATTGAAATATTTTAAGACCCTTTTAAAATATAGTATTATAAAATAAAAGTGATAATTTTTGTATAGACGAATCCAATATTTCAACAATAACAACAATGAAATCAGAAGTGCCAAACCAAAATGCCAAAATTAAATGTAATTTTCTATGCAAATCAATCAAAATAGTCAAATATCTTTGAATAAATAAATGATCAAATGGTTTGTAGAAAAACCAAATATAAAAAACAAAGAAATGAGTTACCATTAGTTCATAAAAAAATGATTTCAGACGTTTTTAAACACAGTTTAGACCCCCCACTGACGTAACGTAATTACTGATCTCAACCGATCAAACAAAGTTAAGCAACATTATACACAAGTTACTACTTGGATGGGTGAACACATAGAATTGCTGTGTGATGTTGTATAGAATATCCCCAATGTAGTCACTATATGACCTAAGTTGTTGAACTAAAAAAAATTAAAAAAAACACAGTTTACCCTCAAATTAATTAATTCTACTTAGACTCATGACTGTGATTATTAACCAGTATTCATAATACTGATCACTTTACAAAACTACTTGCTACTTATATAAAAAGAAATCCGCGAGATATTTTCGGAGCAGAGATACATGTGACTTTTCAGATCTATATTTTTAAATATACAATTTAGATACATAAATATTGGAACACAAAATTTTTTTAACAAATTTGTGCGTGCAGGAGTTTATGTGACAAATGGATTTTGTTATGAAAATTAATTGTACGAAAAATATTATTTTTGCTAGTTGATATATTACACGTCTCTAAAATAAAAAATTTACATTTGATTTTCTCTAACCAATATCAGAAAAAAATTTATTTACATTGTTTCAGCTGTTCAATTAAATTTTACATTACCTGCATTAATGTCAGCATTGCTTACGTTTTATTTAGCGTACAATTGGTCAACAATTATGGCTCACTGGGTGGATGTGGAAAATTCATTAAATCGTTATCAGACAAAATTACATGTGAAAACCAAAATTTGGTGGTTTACTGGTATATTAGTTTCGTTCGCTATAGGTAATATATAGGTAATATTATAGAATGAAAACATTCCTAAATTACACAAGAGTCGAAACAGGATTAATAGTACTTGATAAAATATTGTATATTTTAAGATTTTCAGAATTAAAAGAGAATGTGAACAAATTTTTTATCACTATAAAACTTCATTATCTCACAAATTATTTATGAAAAAATGAATAGATTTTAGCGCACATACAAACGAATTAGGTGTCAGTTGACCAATAAAAATTACTTTATACATATGTGTTTTTACCAAAATTATTATTAATACACAATTTTTATTTCTCTATAACGCGAAGCTGTTAGATTGACACTGATTTTTACTCACAATGTTTTTTAAACTTAATTTATTACTAAAGGACATGTGTGTTATATTTTTGACTTTCAAACCAGTCACATTTCTAATATTAAAGTACTAATAATTAATCAAAATTTTATTGCATACATATAATCAAACAAATATTATTCATCATATTTTGAAAAATATTTGATACTCTTGCAACAACTCTCTAACTCAAAAGAAAAAGTTGTAATTCGGCCATTTTGGATTTTGGATTTAATATCTTATGTATCAGTTTTAACTTACATAACGTTATTTAATCATTTACCAAAACAAATGTTTGTCGAAACAACAACGAGTCAACATTATTCTAATATTGATGCTCATCTATTAGGTCTGTTGTTTTATTAGAAGAACCCGTGGCAGCAAAAGATGGTATTCTTTCTAACGCAGCCTGTCTATAATCTATGTGCTAATTTTCAGAATCAATCATTGAACGATTTTCACGAAGGTCTAGTAGTTAGTCAGGCCAAGCAATTCAAAGCTTAAATAAAAATTGCTTGTATGTACAAAAAGTAATTTTCACTGAAGTATGTAATAAAACATAACAAATATTTGATAACTACTCAAATTATCAGTAATATATCTAATGCAATAAGCAGGACAGAATTATGGAAAAAATAAAAAAAATCGACTGGATAAAAGAAAATTTAAACTTAAATTAAAGCAATTGTAATTAAAGCGTGCGAATCTTTAACATTTTAATATCTTTAAATTTTTTAAATTTTAATTTTTTAAAATTTTTGTATATTTTTAATTTTTATATTTTTAAATTTATTATTTCTATATTTTTATATTTTATAAATTTTTGAAAAAATATTAATTATTAATTGAAAATAGAATCATACTCGGCATTACATTATTGTTTTAGTTTTTGACGAAGCATAAATTAGTAATGCTTTACTTTTTAAATGTATGTACGCAGAAAATTTCTGTATGTACGGAATTATAATTTTTTTTTTTTTTAAGGAATTGTTTTATATTTTTTTAGTCGAACATACATTTTTCATTCTATTATTCACCGAAAATCTTCCTTGCGAACTAACAGGGATCAATTATGAAAGTATTAAATGTTACATCGCAAATCATTATTGGGTTTATTTGACCCATGACACAACACTCAATTTTTGGAAATGTCTTTGGTTGGAGGTAAATATTTTTATACATTTGATATAATTAAGTTCACACTTATATGAAATAATGACCCACTCATCTTTTATTTTACACAAAATATACCTGTTGTTTTTACCCAGGCATGTATAATGAATCCAATTAGTGCTTGTATAGGCAGCGTAATACTCCTATTGAAAATTATAAAATAATTAAGTCATACCTTGTATAATAGTATTTGCATAAAATTATTATTTAAATGTACTTAATGTAACATTTTGATTTAATTAAAGAAAAATATATTGTTCTAAAAATAAGAAAAGTTGCGCTTACAAAAGAATAAATTTAATGATTTATCATTTCATCATTATAAACTATCACCATTTCAAATATAAAAATATCCAAACGTAATGTGCCCATTACAAATATTCAAGCCACTTTCAAAAATTACAAAAATTTTTATTTGGATAAATTAAGGGAGTTAAAATTAAGGGATGATATAGTTAGGGATGATATACTTTCCGGTTAGAGCTAAACGTCCCAACAAGTGTTATTTTCAAAAATTCTTATGCTTCTTCATTTTCCGATATTTGATAATTAGTTTAGAAGTTATTCCGATACATATTAACATAAAATCATTATATAACATATATATTAGTTTAAAATATTGTGGGGTTAAGTAAATTCTATTAGTATATATGTTAGAATTATTCAAATTAAGTTCTTTTATTTGATACCGTATTTCAATAACACCTGGAATGTAATAACAAATCGATAGACACCTCATTCATAAAAATGATATCTGTATATATATATATATATATATATATATATATATATATATATATATATATATATATATATATATATATATATATATATATATATATATATATATATATATATATATATATATATATTAGCAATTTCATTAGGGGACATTGCAGCAGAGGTGAAACCGTAGCGGATGGGAGAAATACGCCTCCGTTGGGCCTTTATAGTAAAACTATAGAGGGTTGATCACACTAAATGACCTAGCAAGACGATCGTTCCCTGTTGTAACTCACTGGGAGTGTACGGAACCCGTACCATGTTTTTCCGTTGCAGCAGTGAGTCAGGTGCCAGTTACTTCGGGCCTTGATCAGGGAGTATACAGTATAGGAAAATTCACCGCCCGAGCGAGTCCAGTCCGTCCGTGTATTCCGGGACTGGCTAAGTGTCGACTAGGCCTCAGAGTACCGAGGTAGGAGTACTATCTCCGAGGGTACACCCGTTCCTAGTTAAGTCAACCCGCTCCTATCCGTACGATGCACTGGTAAAACCAAAACATGGAAAATAGTAAGGAAAAGTATTGATGGGTCCCTAACCAACAATCAGCAATAACAGCAAGCGCTGAAATAAAGCGTAGGGAAGCACTAGAGCGCCTCGAAGAGCTAACCAATGGATTGCATGAGTTCGTTCAGTCGAAACTCAACATCCACAGGGAGATAAAGACCAGAACAATCAGTGTTCTTAACGCCCTTCAAAGTTTTAAAACACTGTTCACTGAGGAATGGCAGTCATCGCGACGACCCACTTCCCGCGTTACACCAGAGAAAAGCAGTCCAATTTCTATTGAAATGGACACTGGAGTCGAAGGTGATGTTGAATCAATCGCTGGAGACAAAAGTGAAAATTGTCTCAAGTCTGGGAAAAGACTGAACCGAAACTCTCCAAGTATAACAGATAGTCGAGTGACAAGGAAGAAGGACCTGAAACCAAGTCCTTCGAAAATATGTCGCAGCAGAATGCCGAAAAAATAAAGACGGTGGCTTGGCAAAAGGTCAAGTCAAGGAAGGAGAAGAGAAAGCAAGCCAAAGAGCAGATTCCAAAACAGCCATCGAAGGAGCCCAGGCCGGAGCCTAAGCGAAAAAAGCCACGCAAATTGATCAGACCCGATGTACTGATCATCCACCCGGCCAAGAAAACGAAGTATGCCGAGATTCTGCGCCGCATAAAGCAGGACGTTCCTGATGAACAGGTTCGCACGAAGGTGGAGAAAATCATCAAGACCAGTAGCGGGGACTTGTTGATTACGATTTCACGGAAGTCCGCTGACAAAGACCAAGGCCTGCAAAATACTACCGCAGACATCTTCAAGGAGAGAGCTAAGTGATCTGCAAAGGGCCACAATATATCATCGAGATCCGAGACATCGATGACGACGCTTCAAAGGAGGACATTCAGACTGCTCTGAAGCGAAAGGTGGTGGAACTTGTGAGATATTACCAGAGGCAATCAAGATTCGTAAAGCCTTAAGAGGTACGCAGGCGGCCATAGTATTATTACCAGCAGCTGCAGCACAAAAGCTACTGGAAGGAAACGGCAAAATAAGGATTGGTTGGGTCAATTGCCGAATTCGAGCAACAAAGTGGCCTATCCAATGTTTCAAATGCTGGCTGTTTGGAAATCATGGATCCCAGTACAGAAGCAAAGTAGATCGGTCCAAACTCTGCATTAGATTCGGACTGGAAGGGCACAAAATCGCTGAATGTAAAAATTTAACAAAGTATGTATTATGCGCTGACCATCGAAACGCAGAGGACGCTGTTCACCAAGCTGGCACTTACAGATGCCCAGTATACAAAGCGGCGCTTGAGAAGTTAAAAAACTCAATCTCAATCACTGTGAGGCTGCGCATGTTCTGCTTTTGCAGACCACGCGCGAGCTTGAGCTAGACCTAGTCCTACAAGCAGAGCCATACAAACACTTTAACACCCAATCCTGGCAATCGTTCCTGATCTTGTGGCAAATCCGGGTCTTGTGGCAAATTTCCTTTCAAATACGCAGTGAATAATAAAGAAGCTGGATTTGTGGCAGCATCGGTGGGCGGTATTCGTTTCTATAGTTGCTATGCGCCACCTAGTATATCTACTGAGCAATTTGTGGACTTCCTTGATCGACTTATCGAGGATGCAAGACAATATTTTCGCGTAGCAATAGCAGGTGACTTCAATTCCTCGACAGTTGACTGGGGCAATAAGTTCACCAATGCACGAGGAAAAGCACTACTGGAAGCGATGACTACACAAGATGTTGTCCTACTTAACACCGGTAAGACACCGACATATTCAAAAGTAGAGGCAAGCTAAATAGTGGATCTAACTTTCGTCAGCAGCATTCTAACTAGAGCTGGTTTTTCTTTTGAAGTAATAAACACCTATACAGCCAGCGACCACAGTGCAATACTGTGGGAAATATCGTCCGGCTACAACCCTCGAAGAGCAATCAAACGATCTAACGCAGTTGGATGGAAATTAAAGCTTTTGACCCAGCTGCTATGGTAGTAGCCTTAGATAGCGACCCGACTATCACAGGTAGTGCTGAAGAGAAGACAAAAGAGCTAATGAAGATAGTAACCCAAGCTTGCGACACATGTATGCCTCGGAAACGTGGTATAAACCGAAGACCATCGGTGCACTGTTGGAACGATCATATTAGCGCTCTTCGTACGGAGTGTCTTAGAAGACGAAGAATATCTCAGCGCTGCTTTCGTCGATCTAACTTTGCAGAGCTGGTAGAAGAGTACAAGTAAGCTCGAAGAAAATTGAATAAAGCCATCAATGATAGAAAAAGATGCTGTTGGAGGGAACTCGTCGAGGAAGTAGAGAAGGACCCATGGGGCGGACCGTACAAGGTGGTTATGACCCACTTGACAAGCCAGCCAATGCCGTCACCTACGTGCCCGCAACTCCTCCAGAAGATTGTTTCCACGCTGTTTCCTCGAGAGCGCGAAGTTACATATCAGCTAGTACATCCTGAATCAGAAAACATTCCAACTATCGCCCAAGAAGAACTAATGGAGGCATGCAACCAAGTAGGGAATATCAAGGCACCGGGGTTTGGATGGAATCCCAAATATTGCTCTTAAAACAGCTACAAAAATAATTATGTCATCTTTCCTTTTAATTAATAAACAACAACTGAACTAATACAAACGTTCCTATGACGAATAAATAAACAAAACAGAATGTCATGACAACAGATGTATTTACGGATGTTCCACCATAGCGGCTAAACTACTGAACTGATGTTGATAAGTGAGGTGTCCATCGATTCGATATTACAGTCCGGGTGATTAAACTAAAAGGTGACCCCGGACTGATGTAACGTGAAGTTAAGCAACAGCAGTCACAATCTGTATTTGGATGGGTGACCACCTAGCAGTACTGTGTACTGTGTTGTTGTATAAAAAAATAATAATCCCCTTTAATTAATGGCTGTATAGCTGAAAGTAGCTGAAGCCAGAAATTAAAAAAAAAAAAAAAAAAGCTAAAAGGTATTATAAAATAAAAATAATATAGTGTAAAGGTTTGTCCACACGATTTCAGACTGTCCATATTAATTTTTATAGAAGTAAGTCTATGCCGACTTATGCTATAAGTCTGCACAGAATGCTCTAATTAAATGAATCTTAAAAATGCACTTTGTTAAAATGTTGCATTTGCCTTTTAGATTTTAATAATTTTATGAAAATGGCCTTAAAGCACGTTGTTTTCATTGTAAAAAGTTTATAATTAAATCAAACACAATTTTATTATTATTTAAGTTTAAATGCCAAAACAGTTTCGCAGTATGGTTTGAAAAATAATTTTGAAAAGTGTGTTTGAAATAGTTTTTTCTCCGCTGTTGGAGTTGCAAATCACATTAATTTATTATAGTACGTTTAATTAAATTACACACATATTGAATAGATGAGTTTACAATAACTTTAATTTTGTCTCCAATATCAATTATAGCTGCTGGCCATTCATATTAAGTTAATGAAATAAATGTTGATTTATCCTTTTTTTTTTTTTGCAATAATAATTTTTAGGTATAAAAGAGTTAGTACCTCGTTTCTGTTTGATATCACAACATCAACTCAATTCAATTTTATATATAAACACATGTTATATATGGTTGAAAAAGAGATATAATAGAAAAAGTTTTATAACCATTCCAATTATCACAGTTTTTCTTTTGTCTTTAAAACCTATTTGTCTGGACATTGTATATAAGTGTGAACACCGAATAAATTAGAAACATCTCATACTTTGAATATAGAAGTAAAGAAAGGAATACAAACATATTTACTGCATTTTACACCTATTTGAAAAATACATGCGTCCGCTTTGCTCAAAAGTAATATGTTTAATTCCTATGTGTAACATATAATAACTCAAACTTTTGTCTTAATTATATCTAAAACTTACTGATTTTGTTACTCACCGTGTAGTGTCGTAATTTCTTACTTAAATTATAAGCATAAGTCTGACCGATGTCTTCTACAGAAACACGATATAAGTATAATTTTCCTAAACTTTTTTTTTAAATGTAATAAAATAAGCAATTTAAAATAATCGAACCCAATTTTCAAAATACTATTATATAATATTATTTAATACATTATTTAAAACACCAATTTAATATCTTTAAACGGTATATTAAATAAGTTTGGAATATTAATAAATCAAACAAGGCAGAGACCTTAATAATTTTGGAAGCGAGGGATGGAGAGGTCCATCATTTCTCACAAAAAATTCAGATTACTGATCAATAAGCATTATTTTTAACTGGATATTGATCTTCTAAATTAATTGTCTTTATTTAATACGCGAAGCAAAATATTTTTACAAGTTTGTACGAAAATTGGGCGGACGGAGTTTGAAATTTGGCACACTTATAGTTTATATAGAGAAGGACTAGATAATGCTAATATTTGTTTTAAGTTTTTATAAAAAATACATTAAATCAATAAATAAATATAACACACACTATATAACAGATACATAAAAGGTGTGGCTTATATCACACACACTACCATGCATATGCATATACTTTTTGTTTACTTATATACTTTTTTGTTTAATATGCTGTTTTCTTTAAAGACTCGCATATACACTGTTTTGTCTAAAGACAGTGAGATTCACTTTTGAGCGATTTGAGTGGTCGAATATCGATCGCTGTTATGGGACTCTAATAAATTTGCATCTCTGCGAGATGAGATATACTCAAATAATCGCTTCATTATTTATATTCAAATAATCGCTTCAGGAAATTTCATAAAAACTAATTTTAATTGCGCTTAGAAAACTAGTTAAATAATATAGTCAAAACATTCATTAAAATTCTAATATAAAAATAACTTAGCATTGCTGTTATTCCAAATATTATAAAAAATTGAAATAATTTATCAAAATTAAAATTTGGACTCGTTGATGTCAAATCGCGTTTGCGATATTCAAACTCCACCATATGGCTCAAGGGGATGCAGTGGTATATCGTCCGGTGTAGTATATATTGACCCAGCTGCTACAACTTAAGTCGGTCCTCTAAATCGCTTATATTAGAACAGCAACAGCTATAGTTTGTCAGACTTTTTAATGTAAAAGATAGAACAAATCTGACATTGTAACTTCTTCCTTCTCACTCAAGCAGTTCGTGCAGAAGATGTTATATACTACTAGGCCAAAGAATTTGCCTTCTAGTGTCTTATAACTAAATTACTTCCTTCTTGTACTGGAGGAAGTAATAATTAATATTTATAAATGACTAATATTTACATTTTCAATCACTGTAATATTTCATTTTCCAGGCTATAATAATAATTTTTTGTTTATAAATGTCATTGTTATTGAGATTCTATCACCAAATCGTAACGTAAATAATTTAATTTATGTCCCTTTTATCATTATAAAAAGGACATAAATCTGTCTCACTAATGATAAATAAATAAATTAAATAAAAATTACTTCTATATTCAAAGATTTTTATATTAACTTAGTGTCCAAATTAGTTTAGATACAATTTTTTAGGGAACAGATTTATTATGTAATGTAGCATGGAATTTGGCAAGTATTTTATTAATGATTTTTGGTATTGCTTTAAGTCAAATGTTTAAACTAATAACAGAACGTGTAGAGCATTTACTGGATTCAACAACGCCACGTTATGTAAGTCAACAAATAAAATTTTTATAATAATATTGATGCCAAAGAGACTTTGAAAATTGAAGAACAAATCCTCATCGATGTTTCTTTTATACGCTTCCTGAATACGAACGAAAAGACGCAAAATATACTAAGTTTTATTTCTCGATCCTTTACCTATGAGTGTAAGGGCAGAGTATTTTTCTTCTCACACTTCAAATTAAGGAAATTTTCATCCTTTTGTTAATACTGAACTAATTGTCACAAGTTTTGTCATGCAGAATCATTCAATGCAGTAAAATCACAATTTGTAGATAATATGAATTGATTGCACTAATTTTTTGATCGAACCCGTTTAGAGATCACTGGTAACATAAAAAAATAAACAAGATACGAGAAATATACGTTTATATTCGCTAGCTATTTTTCAGCAGAGTATTCTTTGCTTTCAGATTGTTTTATTTAGTTTTGTTTCATGATACATCTAGATATAATTTTGGTATGCGTATGATCAACAAAGCCCTTACATAAATATAATCTATTAATTAATATATGGAATCTGCCGTCGAGAGTATTTGTCTTGGTTTTCGTTCAAAATTTTCTACTACAAAATTATCTTGTGCTCAAAATCTCAAACACTGTTAGAAGTTTAGATAATTTTTCTACAACCTTTTACCCGACTGCGATAAAGCCAAAAGGATAGGTTATGTTTTTACCAGTCTATGTACATACTCCATTGAAATGTTACATTTTTTTGGGCTAACCTAATAGCGTTTATCAGAGAACGCAATTTTATTGTTGGGACGTGTGGGAGGGGGTAACTGGGATTTTAATTCCAAGGCTGTGGGGTTGCAGTGAAGGTATTGGGAATGATGAGAGATAAAGTCGGAGCCATGGTTGGTTATATATATATATAAATATATATATATATATATATATATATATATAAATATATTTATATATATATATATGAAGGATTTTTCGAATAAATTTCGATATTTTTTTTATATTTTATAAATACGTATTTCGACTACAAATTAGTCATCATCAGTATGAATTAGCTAGTTGTAGTTGTAATACACAAACCGTCACCAAATTAGCAACGAGTAACATATCCTCAGAGATTCACTACAACTAGGTAATTCATACTGATGATGACTACTTTGTAGTCGAAATACGTATTTATAAAATACAAAAATAATTGGATCTAGGAAATTGAGGAAAAATCGAAATTTATTTTATATATGTATATATATATATATATATATATATATATATATATATATATATATGTATATATATATATATATATATATATATATATATATATTCATTTATTTCATTGTAGGCTGCTTATAATCAAAAATTTTGGCGTGATATTCAACACGACTATACAAATGTAATGTTACTAGTAAGATATATGGATAAGCATTTATCGTTCGTAATCTTTTTAACAATTTTAAACAATGGATATGGAATTTGTAAGCAATTGAGTTCAATCTCTGCGTAAGTAAATTACCTTTCAACAATGATTGAAGGACTTCATAAGATTCTAGCATTTAAAAAAGAAATAACCCTACTGTAGATGAACAGTCTGATAACGTGTTTGCTTAATTAGGCCTATCACACATTTACTTTCGTGACTACCAAATTAAAAAAAAAGGCGTTACCAGCAAGAGATTCTTGTACGAAACTAGACCCATCCTTTTAGCCTTGCCACAGTAGGATGATTATATTCATATAATCATCCTCTTAAGTAAAAAAATAAGTCTTAAATAACGTAAAACTTTTACGAAACAAATTATTCGAAACTTGATATTGTGATGTCCAGAAGATACCCAGAGGATATCTATGGTCACATGCTACATATTAACTCTAATATGTATTGTTTAGTACAAACAATCTTTCGGCTCTTCTGTGGACATCAAATTATCACGTTTCGTACAAGAATCTCTTCTTGTTTCGTAGTTTTAAGAGCACAATACCATAGAACAGTTTTAGATCTTTTAACTAAACTTAAATCATACTGCAAAAACATAAAATAATTTTATGTTTATCTGAATGTTCATCTTTGAATTTCTAATAATTGTCTTCTCACTTGTACCATGATTCGAGTTCTTACATAAAGCCATAAAGTTATAACTTTATAAATAACTATTAAATAATCGATAAAAACCAGAACTCGTATTTCGACTTTTATGAAATTTCAACATTTTATTGAGTATTTATACTTTGGATAACAATTATTCAACATTATCATTTGTGTTGTATGATTGTGTAGTACGTGAAATGTCGATAATAAAATTGCGATTAATAATTCAAGTCTTTGGGATATTAACTAAAAAAGTACAATTAGTACAGTTACAAAATATATACATTAATAGCATCCACTTAACCCCAAAAAAATTATAAATATAAAAATAAGTCTGAGGCACATCGCACACGACGCGATTTCCGTGAAATCGGCGATATCATACATATGATTTGCTTATGGAAACCAATGTATGGTCGCACACGACGTGATTTTCGTGATTTGAAATCATACATGTGATAAAAAAATCGTTGTTAAAATCCTTCGTTCTTAAAATCATATGGGCAACTTTTTTTTATTCTTGTTTATACAGTCATATAAATCAATGTTTATGACAAAGATAGAGAGTTAAATAATGTTATTTTTAATATTTAAAAATAAAAACTTGTCAATGCTTGTTTGTATACAAAATAAAGGTTAGATAAACCATATAGAACATGCTTAATAGGTGCATCTTATAAAGCAGATCAAAAATTTTTTTTTAATTCATACATATGCTTTAAGATAAAGGAACGAAGAGTAGCGAGTATTAAGTAAATGCTTATAATATCCTGCAATATTTATATCTTTGAATACATGCTATACTTTTATCACATGTATGGTATTGTTGCAACTGTTGCAGTGTCGTATACGGATAGAAATTACTTTCCATAAGAAAATTACATGTACGAATTTCGTACTACGAAATCGCACTGTGTAAGATAAGCATAATCAAATACTGAAATCGTAAGAATTCCATGATGCGACAACAATCGTATGTAATTTTACATTCGTAAGCAACGTTGTCAAATACATAAGAGCTTTCCCCTATAGTATTACTCAGTTACATGCTCAACCTAAAAAATTTCTAGACATATTTATTATTTGTGGATAGCAAAAAGGGAAAAACCTCTTTCTCTAGGTATACTTCTCCTAATTGTTGTAGCAACGTTGCAATAGATACAACATTCCTTCATTATGGCAGTAATGACATTCTGCAAGAGTTTATAAACTTATTTTCTTATAACACTTTTCAAGCGTCAATATTAATTTCATGCATTTCAATAACAGAGTAAATAAACAGAAATGAACTTTGACTTATTTTATAAAATTAAGCCAATACATCTTATACTATTAAATACTAATTCTTATCATTATTTTATGTTTACAAAATGAACTGTAGAAATATAGTAATTGTACAGTGGCTATAATCTGTATCTATTCTAATCACATTTAACAAATAAAACAAGTTAAGGTAACTAATAACAGAGTTAATTTTTTAGATATTCGATATAAGATTGAGCATCAATGTTTGAACTACTTTAATCATTAGCATTCATAAAACACTCTAATATCTATACAGTTATAAATATATATATATATATATATATATATAGATTTGTAAGACGAAATGCGATATCGCCGATTCACCTAAATCACATCATGTGCGATGTGCCTAAAAGAACTAAAACCCTCCTATGGTAATGGACTCTTAAAAGTGAGAAACAAGAAAAAATTCTTATTCAAATGATAGTATGATATCCAGGGTTTTACCGTAGTCGCACAGTTGTTTGTACTAAGCAATACCTATTAGAGTTGACATGTAGCATACGATCACGGCTATTGTCTGGACATCATATTATCCAATTTCGCTTACGAATTTTTTTTTGTTTCGTACTTTTAAGAGCATATTACCGTAGGAGGGTTTTATTTTTTTAACATTTTTTATGTAACTGTACTAATTGAGATACTTCACTTCATACCCCCCACAAGATAAACTTCAATAAAAAATGATTTTCTCATAAAACATGCCGATGTTCTTCGGATCATGACAATAAACCGGTAGATTAAATGTTACGATTAACGAACATACATACATCCATGCGAATTTATTTATGTACATACTACATGCACACATTTTTGAGAAATTTTTTCATTTCATTTTATATTATATGATTATATTATTTCATTTTGGTTTCGATGGAAATGGTGCTAACTGAAGACTTGATAAAATAATAACTGTAATAACTTAAGCTGTTTTTACATTTGTCGTTTGTGCTAAGCGTACCCACAAGTTTTATTTACTAAAGTTCCCACGCTTCTTCTTTGCTGATTTTTGATAATTAGTTTAGAAGCTATGCGGAGATTTATCTGTTATAAATATTAAATAACTTATAAAGAATATATATATATATATATATATATATATATATATATATATATATATATATATATATATATATATATATATATATATATATATATTTATATGTAATTTATACAACCAAATAGAAAGAAATATAGAAATATAGAAATCTTGAGCTAAAATATATCAGATTAAAACGAGGTTTGAGAAACTGCTTAGAACAAATTACTGAAAACATGGACAATAATGATGCGATTGATATCAACAAACAATCTGAAATCTTACGAATTAATGCTATTTTAACTTCCGTATTAAATCACTGTACTGACTCAACAATTAAATGTTTCACAGATTTAATAATAATACAAACTTTGTATATTCTCAACAAGCTAAACTTAAAATCATAGTAGAGGCAATGAAAATATATCCATACATATAATAACAACTTTTTCAAACAAAATACTATTTTACGAAACACTGCTGCAATATCTAATAAATTATAAATCATAACATTAGAATCATAAATTATAATAATCTTACATTTTGTGTTTATTAAAAGTGTTGACGCAAACATACAACGCATGATGATGAACAACGAAATATTGGACCAACACATCTATTTAAATTTCAGTACTTAACATAAACGTATAGAGGTAAACGTAATGATTAAATATACCTATTCATCCCGTTCTATATGTTTAAAATGATAAATCTAATTCTATTTGTACCATTTGTTTTCTAATTTTCGTTTGAACATAAAAATGTATTAGCATGTTTTTATGAAGCCATTAGGGCTAACAAGGAGGATGTACAAAAGGTACACGAGTCTCTTCTCGCACCCTGGCAAAAACTGGAAGCCACAAATATGTTTCTCGGCTAGATTTTATACTGCGGGGTGGCAATGTCGCCAAAGGTCCCTTAACGGACGCAGGCAAAACGACCAAAAGACTGGACAAGAAATGGATGTCTTAGACTGCTGACCTGCAGATATCATTGTCAGGAAAAGGGCGTGGTCCTGCCTGAATCGTGTGGTGAGGTGTCGGATCGGGGGCGATCCTAATGAGGAAATGCTTGCCAAATATTTGACTGGCTCACTGAAAGGTCGAATAGCACGTGACGGTGGAGACATTTCTAGTTTGTGGTCACAGGCTAGAAATGCATGCCGCCGTCTGAACAACAAAATCGGTGTGGGTTTCCGCTGGTGTGTCAAAAAACGTGACCTGTCTGTTGTCATCAATCGGCCTGGGCAAACACCAGAACGTATAAACATCCCGGAGACGGTGCGATCTATGATAGTTCGAATGCTACGCTCAGCACTACAAGCAAGCTACCTTTCTAGTCTTCTAGGAAAACCCGATCTGGGAAAGGCGTACTCATGTACATCACAGAGGGGAGCGAGCAACCACTTTATGTTAAATGGTAGGTACACTCGGTTCTGTGACTACCGCTTTGTCCACCGTGCCCGGCTCGGTGTTGTCCCACTTAATGTTGCACGTCGATTCGGTAACGGTGATAAATGGTGTCGACGTTGCGGTTATGTCAATGAAACATTACCGCACGTACTGTACCATTGTACTACCCATTCATCAGCGTGGCAACGTCGGCATAATGCCGTTTAAGACCGTCTTGCTCGCGGAGCGCGGCTCCCTCCGGGTACTGTCTTAAACATCAATAGACAGGTACCCGGCGTACACAGTACGCTTATTCCTGATCTGGTGGTTCTGGATGAGGCTAGGAAGGAAGTAAAAATCGTCGACGCATGAATTCCATTTGAGGGTGCCCCAGATGCCTTAGAGGTTGCTCGGCAAGAAAAACTCGAAAAATATAAATCACTTGCTACTGAGTTATCTTCGAAGGGCTATAGGGTCTCACTGGATGCATTTGTCGTTGGTTCGCTCGGAGCCTGGCTAGTACAGAACTACAGGGTTGCAAAGAGTTGGTCTCGAGACATTTACATAGAACACCTAACCAGACAGAGGCACACATCTAAGCCACTCCCCCCCCACTATCTGTGATTCAAGTGATGTGTTCAGGGTCAAATTTGTGGTGCTGGTGATTCTATTGAACAATTGTGATATGGCCCTTATTTCTCTGTTTTCTTATATATATATATATTTTTTTTTTTTTCTTTAATTGTTTTTTAAATGTATAGTCCAATATTGTATTATCTTTGTTTTTCCAAATTTTAACTTTTATGTTTTTTAATATTACTACACTTGATTCGATTATTCTAGAAACCTGTATATTTTAAAATGTATCTTTTTTAAAGATTATAAAAATAAACGCTTTAATATTTAAAAAATAATAATGTAAATCATATAAGTATCGTTGTCACAAGCAATGATTTTTATGCCAGTATTAACAATACTAAAATACTTAGTCGTATGCGATATTATAAACGTAGAATTTTATATGCGATATTTTTATCACAGATATGATTTCAAATCACGAAAATCGTACCGTGTGCGACTATCCATTCCTTTCCATAAGCAAACCATATCCATGATATCGCTGATATCATGTTCATCAAGATATCGCTGATATCTTCGTTGTGTTCTAATTGAATTGTAAATTTAACTAATAATTTTTTTGTATTCAATATTTTATTATAATATGTCGATATGAGTGCGTACGTCTACATATACATTTATGTTAAGTACTGAAGTTACACTGCTACTATTATGTTATGTGGTTGGATTTAAATAGAGATGTGTTTGTCCAATATTTCGTTGTTCATCAAGAGCGTTGAATGTTTGTGTCAACACTTTTAATAAATACAAAATATAAATTGATTATTATAATTTTTCATTTTAATGTTATGATTTATAGGGTGGGCCATCTGTTGGTACGTTTTTGAATTTCGTCGTATGACAACGGCGAACGAGCTACAGACCCGAAATTTTTACAGTTCATTAGCCATACCGTCCGCGGCACGAAACTAAGTAATCCGACTTACGATCGACCATCAACGCACCAAGTTTAACAACCGCATAATCAGCCGTTCAGGAGATGTCAATTGGCCTGCGCGTAGCTGCGATTTGACACCGCTGGACTTTTCCTGTGGAGTGCCGTTAAAGACCGATGTTATGCGTATAATCCAACTTTGAAAAACAACATAACGCCTGTTTTGAGTGAAATTGGCGCCGAGGTAGTTCAAAATGTCATCACTAATTGGGGTGACCGAATGGCATACTGTAAGGCCAGTAGAGGGAGCCACATGAACGAAATCGTTTTTCATTCTTGACGGGGATACTTTTAGCTTTACAACCACACAAAAATTAATAAAAAATATCAATGCATACTCTTTTGATCGCATTTTTAAAAACGTACCAATAGGTGGTCCACCCTTTTATTACCAATAGATAGCCACCCAACTTCCTTCAGTCTCACTTTTAAAGACTTGAATGTCGATATAAACATATTTAATATAAACGTAAAAATGTAGGTGAAATATTATAATTGTCATTCAATGCTGTCGGTGATTATTACTCCTCCGTCGTTAAGAATAATGTAATAATGGGTTGCTGTTTTAGCAGGTCCTAAATTAAAGACGAGAAGTCCTCTTGTATGTGTCAAGTAATGCTGTTCAATATGTTGCATTTGTGTATTTTGAATGAATCTAAAAAAAAATTATTTACGCTTAGGTTTTATTTTCGATTTATGGTATTTGTATTTCTTTGACTGGAAAATGAGTTTGTTGTTCTTTTTGACGTTTTTTTTAATCGTATGGTCTAGGTAGTTTCGTATTACGTTGAGTAATTTTTACGTAAACTGTATCGTCGGGGTTGAGTGTTTGATAGTCAGTTTTCTTTTGATTTCAAATTATCATTTTTTTGCTTGTCTATTGAGAATTAATTCCTGGATAAGTCGTGAAATTTTATAAGTTCAGTTTGTTCGGGGTTATGTCTTGTACGTCTTGTGAAAGAGTTATACATCGTATTACTTTATATTTGGAAAAATATGTATGGTATACTTCGCTTAATTAAAATTTTAAAAGTGTCTGCGTCAGTCATAATAATGTTTAATTTGTTTGGTGATAAGTATTCCTTGAAAATTTGTATGTATTGTTTTTCGCTTGGTATGATTTGGCATTGTAATACTAATTGTTTTCTTGTTTTTAATAGGTATTTGGTGGAAACTTTTTGCCTGAGTCCTCTATGTATCATAATTTGATTTGAAAGTTCATTTATTGCTTTCTATGATATTCTAATGTCTTCATTTAAGTTTTCCTGAGCAGAGTGAGCGGTAACAATATCTTAAGAACTGGTTTCTGAATTATTTGGGTTTGTTGTATGTGGTATTCTACTTAATGCATCAGCATTCGCGTTTACTTTACCCGGTTTATAGTCTATGTAAAAATTGTAATCTAATAATTTTAATTTCCAACGAACAAGTTTGGAATTTAGTATTTCGAGCGAGAAAACCCTTTTAAGTGGTGTATGATCTGTCAATATATTGAATTTTTGATCAAATGAGCACAGGCGGAATTGCTTACAAGTCCAAACAATAGCTAGAAGTTCTTTTTTAATTGAGCTACAGTTTTGTTAAGCTTTTTGTTAAGTTCATGTATCGTAACATATTGGTTTGTCTGATCCTATGTGAACAACACCAATGGCGTAATCAGATACGTCAGTCCTAAGTATGAAAGGCTTTGAGAAGTCAGAATTTTGAAGAATTGCATCACCAATGAGTAGTGTTAAACAATATTTAAAGCATTTTATATAAGTAGGATCTTTAAAGTTAATTTTTGCGCCTTTATGTAAAAGTTTTGTCTTGGACCTAGTCATTTTCACAAAGTCTTTTATGAACTTACGATAGTAACCTAAAAAACCTAAAAATGTTTTAACATATTTCTGTAACTTTACGAGGTATTGGAAAGTTTTTAATTGCATCTTAGGATTAGGCTTTATTCCCTCTGTGGTAACGATATAATTTAAAAATTATATTCCTTTATTAGGAAACTCGCATTTGCCGAGTTGAGTTTTACAATTATATTTGCGTAATTTATTGAATACATTTTCTAATATTTCAATATGTTCTTTCAAGGATGAGGAAAATAAGATAATATCGTCTATATATAAGAGAACGTTACGACCAATATATTAACAGAGCATGTTAGCCATAATTCTTAACATGGCTGGCGCAAATGTCATGTGGATAAACTCCACATGCCTTAATGCCGTAATGACCATTGTTTATGTACAAAGCAGTTTTGGGTATGTCTTTTGTATTCATTTGAATTCCAGAATCTAAGCCAAGAGTGGTGCAATATTAACAATGTCCAAGTTTGTCTAATATGTCACTGATATTTGGTAATGGGTAACGATCGTCTATAGTTTTTTCGTTTAGTTTTCTATAGTCTACAACCAATCTTCACTTTTTCTTCCCAGAAGAATCGGCTTTCTTTGCAACTATCCAAATTAGTGAGGACCATGGAGAGTTTGAGGGTCTAATAATATATTTACTTAGTAATTCGTCATTTTGTTTAGCAATTTCTTCTTTGGGAACTTGTTTGTGAGTATCTGTATGATCGAGTATAAATAGGCAGATCATCTTTTGTTACTATTGAATGTTTAATATCAGAAGTGCAACTCATGTTCTAATTAGGCGTGCAGAAAATATCTCTATAATCAATGCACACATTGATAAGAGCATTTTGTTCTTCTAAATTAAGATGTTTCATTCTAATATTATTAGTTACAGATTTATAATTATCGTTAAAGTCATATTCCATAGGTGCAGTCAATTCGCTATTATTTATTTCAACATAATTGTTTTAATATTCCCTTCTAAGAGGATGAAAGTATTATAGTTTGTGGTAAATTTGATTCATTTGAAACTGAAACTTGGATTTGGCTATATGTAATATTTTAAATACCGCTAACAATAAGTACGTGTTCATTTAGTTGCATTTGGGGAAAAATTACATCTCCGTTTTTTATAGATGTTTGAACATTTATCATTTTTTGTTGACGCGATTCTATAGTGAATATTTGTGGGCAAATATAATTTTTATAATAGATTTTATTTATTGTATTTCCAAAAACGACTATTTTTGTAATGAATGTGTGTCTTTAAATTCTTTCATACCTGTTTACCTATAACTCTTTCGAAAAAGTAATGTAATTTGAAAACTAAAATTTCTAACGGTTGTGTATTGTTTAATTCCTTTAATTTATTAAGTACAATTTTATTTTTAAGTTTGTGAGTTTGAAAAGCAGTTTTAACGTTAACGTCTGCAGTTATTAGTTTTATGTTATTTGTATGTTTGGGGCCGATAAAATTATTATCATCTCCTGTATATAATAGAAATTTAAAGTATTGGGATTCGTTCTTAATTATAATGTATGGTAACGCACTTTAAAAGGATTCTTGTACATTGAGCTCTATGATACGGGAGCTCTATGACTTGATAAAATTATACAGAGATAGGATTTTCATTAAATTGAAAATCGGAATAGTTGTTACAATCTTCAGAATAATTTTGATTATTTTCATTATAGTCACAGTAATTTGTATTGCCAATGTGATTTTCGAAAGTGTTGTCAATTGTGTTATTACTATTTAAATTAAATAATTATTGAGATATTACTTTAGGAGTACCAGTAGGCTTAAACATATTATTGTGATATTGTTGTCTAGTATGCCTAGTGTGATTGGATGTAATATCCATAGGCTCTGGTTTAAAGTGATTCCTATTATTATCTCTATTATAATTTGGTTGTTGTGGAGATCCAAACTGATTGTTGTTTTTTTTTTTTTGGTATTAGTTAATCTAAATTGATTATTAGTATTTGGTTGTATAAATGGTCTTTATTTACGTTTATATAGTTAGCGTGGGTGATTTAACTTTAAAGGATTAACAACAAAAGGATTAACTTTAAAGGATCAAAGGATTAAGGACTAAAGGAATATAAAATGGATAAATAAAGCGTACCTATGTAAATGTTAATTTGTGGAAGATTCTATATCAGTTGACTTTATATGAAAATCACATTTAAATCTTCGATTTATCCAACTGAAGGAGATCTCTACGCAAAAAGCCATCTCATCAAATAAAAGAGAGAGAAATTCCATTTTACAAAATACAAAATTTGTATTTTCTTGAGACCACTTATCACGTAACCGAAATATTTCCACAAAAGTGCTTGTGAATGTATTTTTTTAATCATTCTTAACGGTGAACTGTGTATAGTCTATGTGTTTGCGCTTCAGACAGCTTCCTTTGCTTTCCACCTCGAAAGTCAGGGATAACTAGCATTTTGTAGTTTTAATATATCCTGGGCTATCTATAAAATTATGTCGATTTCAGTTTTAATCTTTTATGTTTATATATTATTTACTTGATATATTTATTAAACTCACTTATAAAACATTAACAAATAATTTCTTTAATTAACTTTCAGATACAACGAACCCACTGTTATCCGTTATTTATATACGAATATGTCGTATCTGTATTTAATAGTGCGCACATTGTCAGTTATTTTAAGTTTATCAAATATTTATTTGGAAAGTAAACGGCCATTAAAGCTTGTTTTAAATTTACCATCTTCATGCGAGGTAAAAATTTCATTTTTAACTCGGGTAATCGTTTTGCCGATACATTGTTTGTTTATATACTAGTCGATTTTTTCAGAGTATAATAATAAAATTTATCGCACTATTCAAATTTCATTAAAAACTACACGAATAAATTTTGGTAAAGGTGTTCACAGAATCACTATCAGTCATCTGCACGGTAACTTAAAAATAAGCTAGGAATATTCAATTTTGATAACCCAGAGCAAATCTTTATAAACTGGTTCATAAATTTTGCAATTTAATGAGTTTGTTCATAAGAACAAACTCATTTAATTGTATCTCACAGATTCATATAACAATAATTTAATTAATTTAAATAACAAATTTAAAATCAACTAATTATAATATTGTAAACTATTAATAATTCTTGTTTAAACATTGAATGTCATTATCTATAATTGATTGAAGCACTTCACAAATTTAATTATCCCTTGATAAATTCTAAGTTCAGTTTTATACACCAAAGGGGATCGAGTTCTCTTAGAAATAAGTGTTATTAAGAAAAAGATTGACTTATTGATAATTTCTTTAATTTTTCAAATTTTTCTAAAAGTTGTGTAAGACTATCTGAAATAAATATTCAGATAGTTTGTGAAAAAGAAATTAATTTACAATTAATTTCATCTGTTTTTAAATAATACATACATTGCATAGAACAGGCAAAAAAAAAGGATGGGACTAAACTTTTATTATAAAAATATTATAAAAAATTATAATTATTTAATATTCATATATCATTTTCAATAATAGTTATATTTTTTCATAAAGTCTATTGTTATTAATAAAGTGAACTTTACTCATAAAATATTAAATTACTTTAATATTTTACTACTATCAAGTCATTAGACGGATTATTGGAATCTCAACTTGGGCATAGTATTCTACTGGACATTGATTGATTTTCAATAGTTGGGCAGCGGAAATCCTGTGGACGTGATTCTATATAATCCAAAGCTACGCTGATTTGAAAAGGTTTACGAATTTGTACCCAACAAATGCTCTGGTGACAGCGAACCTGCCAATTCAACCATTGATTTACCTTGCCAATTACGGGATACGACAATACAAACAAATTGCATGACTACGAGGTCAAAGATCTACACATTTACAGCTGCAACGGATGCCCAAAACCACTCTATGTCTTGTAAAATGATTTAAACTTACTATATTTGAAATGAATAAAATAAATATGGTTATACCATTTTTTCAAGTCCAAGTGTTTTTAAAAAGTTGAATAAAAATTTATATGTCTGTCAAAAACTAACTGCAGAACTGCAAATTTTTATGGTATTCGATATTTGAAAACTGCCAATGAGTGTGTAAAAAAATATACCGATTATCCCGAATTAACTACTACAGAAATTTCAATTTTATGTACTAATTATGAGAATGTACATCATACACAACAACAATCTGTATATTTTCTTACACACTCATTAATAGTTTTCAAATATCGAATACCTTAAAAACTATCATCTTTATCGCAATTAGATTTTGACTGACGCATAAATTTTTTGCCTCTTCATTGACAATAAAGAAAAAATTAAAAAAATGTAATGGAGCGTCATAGTACTCGCAAATGATGTGTTCAAACATCTGACATTGGTAATACGTAACACTAAAATTTTAGCGTTAATGGTTGAGGTATTATTTGAAATGATTTTTGTAACGAAGAATAATCATCTGCAGTTAAAATGATATTTTATTCAATTGGCACTCTGATTATTATAATATCTTATAGAATATTTTTATTTTTATTCAAGTTCGCGGAGAACGGAGGCAATAGACTTACCGCTACTAAAACATTACATATATACATGGGATTTTCATAAATCGTTGAAAAACAGCATCAACAACTTTATTACTATTACTTGTCAAAACCAAAAAGAATCGTAATAAAAAGAAAACTAAGCGTATATATGTTGTCCCGTATCTTCACTCGGAATAGTAGAAATCAGTATTTCAAACCATCAAATAAATGAATTTCCATGACATAATTCATTATTAGTTTTATAAATGTATAAAACGAGAACGGCATATATAACTCTAAGAACAATAAAGCGCAGATGAATAACTATAAAATGATTAAAAAAGGATACTCATAGATTGTTTAGATTTTGAGTTAAAAAGTTCAATTAAAAATTAAATACATCACTTATCTCTGAGCTATCCATTGTATTATCTATTGCATAAACCATTAAAATGACACCAATCATTTACTGTAATCATGCCGCCCAATACTGTATCATTTGAAGTAAAAATATATCTTATGTGTTTTGATTTCCGAAACTCTAGATGAATTTACCTCACTTCTTTTCACCCTACAACATACTAAAACCCGAAATCATTGAAGATTTTAGACTTAGTCAATTGACTCAGTATGTTAAGAAAATAATCATTTAAGAAATAAACAATGATTTAGGGTTTTTTTAAAACTTTTCCATCTTCATTATTTACCTCATTCAATTTGTAGGATTTACTTGATCGTATTTCATTTTTATGAATCTAATAAAGTCTATTCTTAAATTCACGTGTTATTTAAAATAAAAACTCAACTGCGTTCCGCTGTTAAAAAACAAGAAACAACATTTAAAGTTTCTATTTCAGGTATAGAGAGCGACTTCAAATTAAAATATATAATTTTTTTATTAATCCAATCCACACGATAAATTATAGTTATTTCTGTCACTTGAAAAATTGTTTCACCTTTCTCTAGCAACGTCTGAGATTAACATTAAGAAAATAAAGACACAAGTATATGGATGTCTTCATTTTCTTTACATCTCCCCCCTTAGAAGAAGAATAGTTATACGTAACTAGCACAATTGTTCTGCTATCTTTAGAACTGGAGCTAGTTTCGTTACATGGAAAAGGTTTGATTCACTCTTCTTGTATCCGGTATTGGCTTCATAGATTGAATTTAATATTTTCTTCAGTATTTGATACAGACCTATTCTTAGTTCATCAAGTTTCTTTCTATTTAGGTCATTTCCATTTTCCACATAAACTTGGTATCCTACCTTAATTTAATTCGTTTCGATAGAAATCAAAACTATTTTTATTATAATCATGAGACTTTATTGTTTTCGTTAGTGCAAATTTTTGTCTCTTTTTAGATCATCAGTTGTACTTTTTGCATTTAATTCTTTCGGTAAGACATTCATGGTTTCGCCCTCTATCAGATATTTTGGTGCGAACTTTGTGACTGTGTATTCTGTTTCGTTATACGATTAAACACGATACTTGGGATATTTGTCCATGCGCATTTTTGTTTACTTTTGTGTATTTTGCACCGTATTTTATTAATAAGAGTTTAATTTAACCTTTTATTAAGGCCATTTGAAAAAGGAGCGTCGACCGCTGCGAACACTGTCTTGAAGTAGATTTCATTTTTCAAAATTAGTTTGTTTTTATTATTCATCACTTCAAGATTTTCAGCTTTATCGACTTTAATATCTTAAAATTTATTAAATTTTATTATTTTGACTAATTTTAAGAAATCAACTGCATTTTCATAAGGTTCTAAAACTGAAGATTCTAAAAAAGTCCAGGTTTCAAGGTTTGTTTTTCTAGGATTATATTCTATTTAGAAATTATATTAGCATAAATAATATGTTAGATCACCAGAGTTCGTCGTCTTTTCGAGCTTTATTTAAATTTTACTGAGATTTATGGTCAGTGTATAGCAAGAATTTTTTCCCATAAGCCAATGTTGCCAATATTTTACAGCTTCCTTTACTGCTAAACATTCAAGATATATTGTTATCTCAGAGATTCGGCCAATTTCTTTGAAAAATAAGTCACCGGTTTATTGTGATCATTCTCGTCTTTCTGTTTTAATACAGCTACAACACCTTTTATGCTTGCATCTGTGTAAATTTCTGGTTCTGAACACATTAGCAATTTAACATTTTCAAAAGATTCTTGACTTTCTTTTCACAAATCAAAATCTAAATCCTTCTTTTAAAATTGCTTCTTATAATTCAAAATCAAAAGTTTTTGAACAATCCAAGATGTCATCTAAAAAGTTTCCAGCAAACTTGGAAAGATTATGTTTTCTTATGATTGTGCTCAGTATTCTTTGAAAAACTGATGGAGCCGTTTTTAATCCAAATGGAAGAAAAGTATACTGGTAGTGCGCCTCTTGTGTTATAAGCCCAGTTTTGTGCCTATCTTCAGAGTAATCGACCAAAATACAGAATTAATGTCCAGCCAACGTTGTTAAATATTTACTGTTCACAGTTTTTATCATTAAATCATAAATCAGTGGGAAAGACTGCGATTGATGTATTAAAATGTTACTCAGCGCTTTAAAATCAATGTATAATCTTGATTTCCTTTCCTAGTCATTTTTATACGCCAAGGTAACTGGAGCAGCAAATAGGCTATATTCTTTACACAAATTCTTTTTTAAGAGATTGGCTATTCTATCTCTTTTCTCTATTCTATCTTCAACTGTACATCTATATGGACGTTTATTATAATAAAGAAATAAATAAATAAATTTATTTGTGACTGACCAAAAATACATGGTTTACAATTGATTTAATCTATGCGTTAACATGATAGTGCAAGAGAGACAGTAATACAATAATAAGAATAATAGTACAAATACATAACAAAGAAGGATAAATAGAAAATATTTATAAAATTTATAAAAACAACAATAATATAAAATTTAATCAATAACAAAAAATATTAAATACCCATTCGTGATGCTATTTGTTTGTAAACAAATTAATTCATATATTGATTTGTTTACATTTAAAAGAATTCCGAAATATTGTATAGCTGAATTAAGTAATTCTTCAATTTTATTTTCATTTGTTTATAGGTTCTAGTTTGTATGTCCTTCGGTAACTTAAAAATTTTATAACTTGTGTAGACAGGAGTTGTTTCAAAGAACCTCGTCCTGTGCAAGTAATCAAACATCACATTTAACCTTGTATTGTAAGCTTTGTCTCCTTGATAAAAATAAATGTGTTGTTTCATATAGGCAATAAGAGTTAGAATTTCTTTACATTTAAAAAGATTCTTACATGGTGCCCTGTGACCTTGTTTAAAGATTAATCGTATTATCCTTTTTTAGGCTATAAAAGCTCTAGTAGCTTTAGGGCTTTGTCCTCAAAGAATAATACCATATTTAATGATGGAGAATATGTGCATAGTAAAACATGATTAGACGGTCTTCTTCAAGATAATCCCGTAGGATATGTATTTGATAACAGGCTTTACTTAGTTTTTTACATAATTAATCGATGTAACTGAAAAATTTAAGCCAGCTATCAATAGTCACTCCCAGAAACTTGTTGACTAGAGCTACAGTTATACATTGGTCGGAATCAAAATATTCTGCTATCAGCGTTTGGTCTTTTAGCGTAAATTGCATAGCATAAGTTTTATCGAGGTTGAGAATTAATTGATTTTTGTAACGCCAAGTTTGAAATCTGGAGATTGTCCGATTAATCATGTCGTACGCTGCTGCTTTATCTTCTTCTTTTCTTTTTTTTTCAGCATACATAATGACCTTCCCAATAGTTAAGTAGTCTTCAAAGTCATTTACATAACAGTTGAATAGCAATGGGCCAAGCGCGCTGCCTTGTGGTACACCAGTCGGAGATCTTTTCAAATTCGATCGTACACTATTTATTTCTACAAAGCAATTTCTGTTTTCGAGGTACGATCCAATAAGTTTGTTCGTCACGCCTCTGATTTCTAATGTATCTAGCTTGTGTAAGAGAATTTCGTGATTCGCCATATCGAACGCCGCACTTAAATCAAAGAATAGTCCAAATACGAGGTCTTTGTTATCTAAAGCTTTTGTGATATACTCATAAAAAGTAAAAGTCGCCGTAATAGTTGAGCAGTTGGATCTCAAACCGTGTTGGGCAGAATTAATAATTTTTAATGTTTCCAAATATTTGTTAATCCTTATTTAAATTGCTTTTTCGAGAACTTTGGCGAAAACCGATATGAGCGACACTGGTTTATAATTAGCAATATCATGTTTGTCATTCTTTTTAAATGTTGAAATAATTTTAGATGTTTTTAATTTATCTGGAAAGATCCCTTTTTGAAATATTAAATTAAAAATAGAACAAAATATATAAGAAAGAGGCCAGACACAGAATTTAATGACATTTGTTGGTACCTCGTCAGGTCCCACATACAGCTTATTCGGTAACGAAGTACATTTCTATTTCCGATAATGGAAACATGTAAAAGCTGTTCCAGGTGGTAATATCTGTCAACTATCAGGTCAATATGTCTTAGCAAATACAGCTTTGTACTTGTTAACCAACTTATCAATTTTCAATTCTTGATTTTTATTTAAGTATCAGTTTTTTAAGATTTATGAATTTTTCAGTATCTTTGTACGCGTTGAAATTTACCTCACATTTTTTCTAAATTTTAACTTCATTTTTCTTCAATATTTCAAAATATGAATGTTTTTTTTCTTCCCTTTTGTCACATAGTGCATCAGGAATCTTGACATTGATCATTTATGTGTTTTCTTCATCACATTGTGTAATTTATAAATCCTCATTTTGAGACAACTTGAAATTGTTAATACAATGTATTCCAACCAAGAAATCGTAATTAAAATTTTCATTACCTACCATAAAGATATTCATAGTTTTTTCTATATTATAAATTTTTATTTTTATAGTTATTATGGCTCGATTACGATATCCAGGGCGCCTCGATTTTTTAAAACTAACCAAAATAAGACGAAAATGAAGAATACTAATTTTCAAGTTTTCGTCTATTTTTCGAGTTATCCATGGGTAGTTTAATCATAGGCTGAACGTAGGGGCCAAAAACCAACCCGACCCGTGAAAACTATACCCCATAAATGCATGGGTAGTTTAATCACAGGTTGAACGTAGGGGACAAAAACCAACCCGACCCGTGCAAACTACACCCAACAAATCCATGGATTGATAACAGTCGAAAATGGCGTACATGTATTTTTAATAGTTGTATTAAATATACAAATGATTTTTTTTTTAAACGAATTAAATTTCGGTTATTTGTGCTCGAATTGTGTTTAAATTATGGTCATTTACAAAAAATAATAATTAAATCTTGTAAAATGTGATATTTATGTGACATAAGCACGATAATTTGTAAAAAACAGTGTCGATAACTAAAAAAATAGTCGAAAACTCGAAAATTAGTATTCTTCATTTTCGTCTTATTTTAAATTTACGAAAAGCCCAAAATAGAAATATGGGCAAGGTTGTATCAACTTTTTTTAATTTAAAATTATGAATGTCAAAATTGCTATTTGCAACTTCGAAAATTCTAGGAAAACTGTTTTCATTATTATTGGTTAAAGTAGACTCTTTTCAAAATGTCTTCAAACCTGAATTAAGTTTTGATACAATGTTTAAAATTTTCCAATCTTCAAATCAGAATATTGTGTTCAGTGATTGTCATGTAACTGAAAACATTGCCATTGTTTGTCACGATAAGGAAAAATTTCACATTTGTCGAAATTTATAATTTGTTAATAAAAAATAAAATGTCTTTTTACATGTCTCAAATTTTAGATAATAAGTTTTGGACTTTTAAGTCAGGAATGTAAAAAAATTGAAGGACATGCTAACTAATACTTATAATTTATATATCGGGAATTTGATGAGTCATTGCTCGTGGTTTTATAACGAAAAAGGATTATCTTACATTATAACACTACATTTAATGTTCTTGCTAAATATATATAGTAGTTATAAGCAAGTACATTAGAAAAATGATGAAATATTCATAGGTAACAGATGACCATTCATTTGCAATGTTTCTGATTAACACGTTTTATAAAAGGTGATAATGGTTAACTGAATTGATTTGAAAAACACTTATATCAAAATTCCGTTAATGAATTCGATTTTACAATTGATGATATTACAACAAAGTTCAAAAATATTTATGCAATATGATATGGCAAGACAATCAATAAATGAATTCAATGTTATCGATGAGAGAAAGAAAGTCCTACACAATACAGTTCACGCATATTGTTGAGTAATTTTGAAGGTTTCTCGAATTGCATAACTATCGATATATTGAAATAAAAATGATAAAAAGTTGAATGCCCGCGCTTTGCTCTCCTTCAACTCATATATTTTCATTGTTTTATAACTGAAATGAAAGGTTTTGTTTCACTAAGAGTTCATAGATATAAACAAACTGCATAAGAACAACAGATATCTAATTTTGAGGTGCGATTATCCCATAAAGAGTTGAATTTCTGCGATATGTACTCCTCCATTTCATTCAATTTGAGTGTTTAATATCAAAAAGAACTTTCTTTCGTCATTTGAGCTGGAGATATTTGGATATAAAATTATTACAACACTTGGAGAAAGAAACGCCCTATTTAAATTCATATTATATTATAATTTAAATAGGGCGATAGATAGGGCCAAATTATAATATAATATGAATTTAAATAGGGCGAGCTTTCTCCAAGTGTTGTAATAATTTTGTATCCAAATATCTCCAGCTCAAATGACGAAAGAAAATTCGTTTTGATATTAAACACTCAAATTCAATGAAATATATATATATGTAATATATACATATATATATATATATATATATATATATATATATATATATATATATATATATATATATATATATATATATATATATATATATATATATATGTAATATATACATATATATCTTCATCGAAAAGAAAAGTTTCGAATAATAAAAACATATCAAACTTACACATAAAATCCTGAAAATCCGCATTGTTCATTTTGTTTCTTATTCTCGAAATATTATAACGCATAACGCACAATATCATAAAATTCTTTTTATTGGATTGTTTCAGATACATCTTCTCTAGAGTTTGTCTTGAGTTCTGATGGTGATGCTTCTCTTCTCTTGAGTTCTGATGATGATGCTGTTTCACTATGGGCTCGAAAAAGATCCACGACCCATAGAGTTGTAGTGTCTGGCTTCGGTCTTTTTCTCATAATTTTTCTGTTCTTGTTGGTTCCTGGTTGCTCCTAAACTGAATCATTCTCTGCTTTTGGTTCATGTACCGCCTTTGATAATTTTCAGATTTATTATAGTCTAAAAGTTCTGCGTTTTTCCTGTTTTGTTTCCTAAGTGTAACTAATTTTGTGCGCCAGGCCTGTATTTTAGGGTCTAGATCTTCAGCAAGGGATATTTTACTTTCTAGTTTCTTAGTATTTTAGAGTTTTCTAAATTTGGATTTTATAAAGGTTTGAGACCAGTGAAACAAAACTTGTCTAAGTTTTCCATTGTAACGCCTCAATTGTTTGGCATAGTTCAGATGAGATTTAATAACTTCCACCTCTAATAGTTTATTGTCAAATTCAATATAGCTACCACGAGAGTGTCCACCACTTCTTGCTCAGGTTCAGAGAGACCATAGATTATTACATTATTAATTCGCAGAAAGTTTTATATTAATTGTTCTATTTAATTATCTTCGCTTTCACTTCCTTATTCTACAATTTTGATATTTCATAATTCTTAACTTGTTCCTTGAAAATATTCTAGCCTAAACTATTTACCTCGTTTAAGTAACTAAATAGTTTAGGCTAGAATATTTTCAAGTCGATTTAATTAAATTAAATAGTAAGTTACATATCTTTGCTTTTCGTAATATAAATAAATAAATCATTCATTCGTTGTTTTTGATTTCTAATGCTGAAAAATTGTTGTTGATTTTTTGTTATTTTATAAAAATATTCATTTAGTGAAATTGTTTGCCGCTTCGCAGCATTAATTCTTGATTAAAACTTTACAATTAAATTCGAATCTTAAATTCTAAACAACTGTAACAATTTTAAAATAGACCTGATGTATTGAATCAGTAAATATTCTTAGGCCAAATTTTATAACATGAATTCATTCTAGGACGTTTTATTCTTCAAGTGTTGTGATATTTTAGTATCCGAATATCTTCTGTTATAATGAAGAAAGGGGGTTCGTTTTGTTTTAAGAACACTCGGTGACTTTCATTTGAGCCATAAAACTTTCAACATTTGCATTATATAGAGGAGAGCAAGGCGGGAACATTAAAGTTTTCATCAATTTTTATAATATATTGATTATTTTAGGTAACGACATCCTTGCCCTCATTCACCTCTCTCTTTATTGTATTTTGTTTTGTATATAGATAGATCGTTTTTTTTTTTTGTATTTCACATTTTCGACCGTCTTAGCTCCGCAGATTTGTTCTACAAGTTAATGCTGATACAATTGGTTTCACTGGTTTGCAGTTATTTATAGTGAAAAGATCAATTATTTCTACGGTAAGATTTTATTCTATATATTAATTTCTAAATAATGATAAGATAATTTAAGATTTTCACGAAGATATTATTTCTCTTTGCGAGAAGCAGGAGCTTCAGGATTTCAATCGATAAATCTTCCTGAATGATTCGAAAAATTGCATAACATTGTCAGACTGATCTTAATTGCTGGTTTCTCTGACAGAAAAAATAACGTAGCAGAGTATTTGCTTGCGCGTCTCATACAGCCCTGCCGCCTGAGCCTATCATTCCTATAAAAAGATGCTCCGAGATATTCAATATTTAGAAGTAGATTCGACAAACAAACATTGAGTATTGAAACATGCTACATGCCAATATGTGAAGTGAGTAGTGAGTCTTCTCAGGACACTGTCGATTCAACTATCATAGCTTGGAAATCTAGGACAATCCTGCATATAAGTCGTGTCCGAAGACAACGAAATCTAAATTCTCGTCATTTGATATAGAATGTTGAATGTTGAATCTAAGTGAAAAAAACTGAATCGAAACTAAACTCCTTTTTATTTAATTTTATCGATTATTATCCAAAAAAATCCACTATAAGTGTAAAACAAAAACGTCAAATTTATCGTTCATTTTTTTGTTTTTTCAAGAAGATTTTTGCTTTTGTTTAAAATTATGTTTATGATGACAACACAAACCATATGTTGTCTCTCCAGGTATCTGACATTTAAATTGATTTCGAATTATAATGATAAATATACTATTAAATTGGTTAAAAATTGGTTATAATGAATAACAATCTTGGATGTTGTTTACAAACTTTCTCTAAATTACGATCCCGAACGAATATCAAGAGCATTCCATGTATTTTTAGTTATTAAAACGCTTGTTTTCAAGCGTCATTTACGATATTTATAGAAAAGCTTCTGATTAAAGTGATAATTATTTAAATTTTTTGTTGTTAGATGGCCACGTTTATAATTACGTATGCAATACTATTCAACCAAATTGAGGAATATTAATAAATTCAAGAAATGACTCGAAATTGTTATTGTGGCATTAAAAGGAGAAGAAACTAGAAGGACTGATGAATAAAATGACTTTAAAGAAATATTCGAGTATCACAAGTAGATTAACACAAAAATCACTAAAATTGTTATTCCCGGTTTTTTTTCTCATGCTTTGAACACCAATATAGATACATTTTTGTTTTTTGTGTCACTTTCTTATAATATATAAGAGCATACAAGCATAGAAAATCAAAAAGCTGAGATATATTATTACACAGCCATTGTTTATTAACATAAATACTATTTAAAAATTTAATATTTAACATAAAAAATTTTAATTTAACAAAGACCAAAATTACAGTATGCAAAAACTTTTAGAACCTTTTTCGATCAACATAACAAAAATTGTAATCAACAAATAGATACGAATGATTTATTATATTGAATATATGTATATGTAAATGTAGATATTTTTTAAAATCAAATAAATAATATGTATGTCCGAACCAAAAACAAAAGAAATTTAATAATATACTTTTTATATACAGTGAAAAATGTCCGACGATGAATGAAAAATCCTCCGAAATATGCAGCGATTATTTGTAAAAATAAAATAGTAAACAAAGTTTTCTTTCATAAAATAAAAAAATTTTAATTTAACGGAACCATAAGTACATAAAAAAAAGTTACTTGAATTAAAAAAAAAAAATCAATTTTTTGCATAGTGGGTTATACAGTCCGTCTTAGTTTTTGGACAAAACACCCGCTGATTTCATATATCTTACAATTAGTTAATCTAACCAATGTAATAACAAGGGAAGATCCGAAATCTTAGATTTGGTTGTAGAGTAGACAATACCAATTGATATACAAAATTTAATTTCAATATGTTCAAAATTAGGTACTTTTTAGGTGTTGCAAAATAAATGGTGCTCAAATTTTTAATTAAGAAAACTCATTATCAATTATTGCTGCCAAGAAATCACACTGGAAGATCAAAATGAAAAAATAACATTTGTAATTAAATGTAAGCATCCGAAATGTAAGTACTTTTAAGGTGCTTTTATGATGCGGCTTAAATAAATCAATTTAAACAAATCCATCCAACATGAATCAATGAAGAAAAGTTAGCATGTTGCACGTATTATTTATGTAATTTTGATTAAATTAATGCCAAGCATGATATCACGGCTACAATACATCTTAATGACCCAATTTTCTAAATTAAAAACTGGAGAACCTATTTTAATTTTGCAACACCTAAATAGAACCTTAAAGGCACCAGTGCACTGTTGTAACATTTCAAAAATTAAAATTTACTATGTCATTTACGAAAAACTAGTACAGCTTGAAAACTGTAATATGAAATTGAAACTTTGTCAATATGAAAATTATAACACTTAAATAATATTCAAACACATCTACGTTAAGAAATTTTAATAAACCAATCTAAATTCTATAATAGTAACTTAAAATTTAATAAATTTAGGGGATAGAATTATGTACAGCTGAAATTTGATACAGTTGTCAGTGTAGTACCCTGTTAAAAATACCGTAAAAAGTCAGAGAGTAGGGTTGTGCGAGAAGGGGAGCAGGAATTTCTTTTGACAGTTTTTCCTAAATATCTCAAGAATTATTGAGTTTCGATTAAAATTTGCATTTAACATAAATTCTCTACAAAAAAGGTCCTGTTAATAATACGAAATTTATTAGATGAAGTAAATTATGGATTTGGGTAACTATACAATTGCATATATGTAATGCACTGGAAAGTGTCTAAATAAAGTATTATTATGTCCGGTTTTATACCGGGATCATCGAGCTTATGCCGAGCTTAAGATGAGGAACGGACACATGCTAGGTATAAATCATTAACATTTACAAAATAAAATATTGATTAAGAAAATAAAATATATATATATACATGAAAGATTTTCAAAATAAAATACATCAAAATGAACAATTGCAGTGTCAAAATATAGCACAAATTGAAGTTTTTTCTTAAATTTCAAAATTTATTCGTCACTGGACGTATCACGTATGGTCCTTAATACATGCTGCACAGCAAGTGGCATTTCTTGTTTGCTTTTCGGTTACCACATACTGCCTTTGCATGTGCACATACAGAAAATATTGTTGAAAAATGTTCACGATGTTGGATGTTAAATGGTTTTCACATGGCCATTCTCACTGCTCAGGTGATAACCTGTTCCCCAGCTATTCGTCAACTTACAAATGCACTAATTAAGGCTTGGAGCATATAGCGGCCCATGTCGCACATCGCGAAGTGAAATGATGCGAGTGACATGAAGCGATTGCACCACTTGCGACTTATTTCGAAACGCATATTGCTGGGTAGTTCTCAACACTACGTTTGACACCTTTTGACACTAGTGTGTTAAAAGTACTGACGTTTATAAATGGTTTGCATTTTGGAGGCTGGCTGACATAATGGAAAGTGTCCTTAGTAACCACTGTCTATTGATTTCTTTATAAATACCAAGATTATGTTACAATATTGTAACGATATTACTAATTTGTATTTTGGCATTTATAATATTAGTCAAGATTATTATTAATTCAATATCATTTCTTAATTATTTTATTAGCGGAAACTTGATTAAAATAATTGATTTGAAAATTCCAAAATTTTTAGAAGCTTAAAACTAGAAATGTCAACAAGAATTTGTTAAAATGTATTTACTTACCATCTTTCAAGTTCTCTTTTGCAATTTCTATCCGAATCCTCATTTTAAATTTAGCATTCATATAAGTCCGGCATCGTGAAGCAAAAAAAGAAAAAAAAATTGATATGAGGGGATAAATAAATAATATAAAAATATAATTTAATTATAAAATAAAGAAAGACTAGTTAATTAAATTAATACAATTTAACCAACTAATAAACAATAAATAAATATGAAGTATGAAGGTGAAAAGTAATTTCAAATACAGGGACATTCAAAATTACTTTTGAAAGAGAAGATTACGAAAAAAATTAAAATAAATAATTTAGTATAAAGAATAAGAAATAAAGGAACAATCGGAATATTGGAATATTCCGTTGTAAGAGAAAATTTACACTTTTAGAGTGCACTGTATAAACTTGTACAGGGTCCAACATGACGTATTCAAAAAAAATGTGTAATAATTTACCATACATTTTTTTACCATTTGGTCCAGAGATTCTAGGAATCGTAACTGGAAGAAATGTTTGACATTCTTCGGAGAAATGCTTCATAATTCCTCCATCGTAAGCGAATTAAAAAAAGTATTATTTAGGGAGAGAAAAAACATACTCAAAATATGAATATTCAACATTAATATTGAAAGAAAATATAGACCACACGAGGTCAGTTTATTTTAGTAAACAACTTTAACAGACACTATTAATACAAAAATAAACCCTTTAAATTTTAAATTAAAAAAGAAGAATCTTACTTTAAATTACATTACATTAAAAAGCACATGGTATCTCCAAATTTAAAAACCACTATACCCAAATAACAAGTTATATTAATTAGCACTCTCCATCTTGTGATATATTCTGTTACAGTTCAGGTCTGCTATCCAGAGACTTTTTATTAGATGTGGTCAGCTTGAGTGCTGATATTAAAAGTGTATCTCTCTATCAACTGGTCTTGTTAAAGTAACCAACCTATTTTTAAATTAGTAAAAACAACTTACTATGATGAAGCACAATAGACAAATTAAGGTGTTGTTGCATAACATAAAAAAAACAACTAATTGTGTTGGTTATTTGCGTATAAAATACACTCAAATAACGTAAGAATCGTAAGCAAGAAGGTGGTATTATTTTTGGGAATATGGTTCAAAAGACATATTTATAATATTTTGACAATCAAAACAGAACTATTTACAAGCAGAGAATTTGCCTGTAAAATAACCTAATTAGTAACTACCTCTTTTTTCTGCCAACATTCCAATTGCGTATCTAATAAACTACAAGACGTGTCTACAATAAATTATAACTTAAGCATCTTGTACATAAAAATCTTTGAAACATTGTACTACTCTTCGGAATCTTAAATAAAAATCGTATATTATTAATATATATGCATTTTCAAAATTACAAAAGTATTCATTACAAAAGTAAAAAAATTTTCGATTTGAAAAAATACATTTAAAATAATATAATGACTTAAGATTTTTATTCGTGTAAATTGTATATTTTGATTTCTTTGATTGCTTCCAAAAATTTTTTATTTTTTAGAGCATTTTCATATTACAGGAGTATGCAATTTGGTTTCTTAAAATCCATAATTCTGTTATTTCTCTAGTTTTTTATTAAAGACATAATCGAGTTTCACTATAAAAATGAAACTTTATTAAAAATTAGGTAGTTATTATAACTGTATTTAAGTAATTATTAATTCCGAAGCTTTTCAGTCTCATTTACTGATATAATCAAACAAAACTTTTTATAATGTTTTAAAATTACTCCTCCCCTAAGAAATTCTTGTTACTTTCGCTGGTATTAATTTTTTTATATGAAGTAAATTACCTTATTTATGTTACTTACCACAATTTACTTAATTTCTACTATAATATTCTATGGACTATGATATTTTTTAATACACGAAACAGGCAGGGCCACTTCTTATCTAAACTTTTACCATTTTCTACATAGAATAATTCGTTCTCTTCAAATTCATGATATAGACGATTCTTATCAATTCTATATTTGTTCTTTTCAAAGCTGTGTTATGCATTTATTTGTGGTAATAATCTATCTTTTTCTGAATTATATTCTTCTTAATGATTTGTAGGTACTGTTAATGATCTCTGCTCGAATAATGGTCTTTTTGTTCGACTATTTATTTTGGTTCAGGTTTAGTTCTGTGTTTAGTTTGGTTCCAACCATTTGGTTCTAGACAATAAATGCTTGTAGGATTAGGTCAGTATAATTTTCTTTTTAATAATGTCTTTACTCTCTCTTAATAAATACCCGTGTATTTATCTGTTTAAAATATATTTATTGTATTATTCATTTTGGAAATTGGATAAAGTTTTATGAAGTCTCTCGCCTACAGATGTCGAGATGAAAGCATATCTGGTGAAATGATTTACTAAAATATGCATGTATTGTTTTCTTGATTCGTAGCCGATAAGTCATCAAACAGTATCAAATGGCATAATTTCGTAGGGACGACTTGCTGGACCAAGTTTTGCAAGCAAACTTATTATAATCTATTTTTACAAAAACGAGATACCAAATCATCGATATTTTATAAATAATTGGAAACTCTAATTTTCTTAAGATATGTCCATAAAATTTATGAATTTTCTTTATTAATTTGTAACCAAACGTTTGCAATAAAAATATCTTCATTATCAAGTATATCTTTTACTGTAACCATATTTACATCTTGAAATATATCATGATTCTCATTATTTTCCACAACTGGGTTTCTTGATAGCGCCTAGTGTTCATTATTCAGTTTTTCTGGTGAATATGTAAAAATTAAAATTTAAAATTATATTGAGAGAGGTAAAATATACGATATTCAAGTGGCTGGGAGCTTGTAATCTGAAATAAACGTAAAATGTATGTCCATTAGCTAATGTTGCCAATTGACAATAGCTTCTTTAATTCCCAGATATTAAATACATCGCTCTTTGGTTTCTTTTTTGAGTAGGGCTCAGTTTATTTGAAAAAAAGGAAACTAGACGAAGCATTTAATTATTTTGGGGCTATTTTAACACTGCTTCCATGCCACAACCGCTGACATCTGTATATGTAAAAACATCTTTATTTTCATTATAAATGGATAATATTGAACTAGAACATAGATAATGTTTTAGATAACAGAAAGCTTCATCAAAAGCATTTGTAAATTCAGATGCACATTACATCGTAATAAATTTTTTAATAGTCAGATTTAAGCTATAAAATTGTTATCAACAAATAATGCTAAGGACCAGCACACTATACTTAATACAAAATTATCTAAACTATTTCTTCTTTTTATGTTTGCTAAGCCTCTTTGAAAATTGGCGAAGAAATTTTGAATTCGAATGGACGCAGAAAAGTCCATTGCCAATGTCCCTGTTGAGTTAAAAATGCTGTTTTCTGTTTATCCTTGGTCTGGTTGGGATTGACAAAATTGATGAAGTTACATCCAGAGCTGAAAACCATTTAATTTCACCAGCTTTGGCAACTATATCTTCTATACTGAGAAAAGAATGAGCCACTGGTACCACCAGTTTATTTAACTCATTATATACCTCTCTAGAAAATGTTTCATTTGCCACTGTGAGTGACAATTTGGTCAGACTCATACTGTATGGGTTGACCTGAAGTCAGCGTCACAAAAAATATTGAGTGTCAGGCCGCACGTTACTACCCTTCACCCTAATATACCAATTTCCACAAATAACTGCTTCAACGTGGACATTTAGTGAACCAGGTCATGGTATAGGTCCAATGGATGGTGTGGGAGGAGTGCTTAAGAAAACTGCTGATGATCAATTATTACGAGGAAACGATGTAAATAGAGTTGCAAATTTTGTTCGTTTACTAAACCATCATCTGTTTCACTCCATGAAGTCACTAAGGATGAATTACTTGCAATCAAAACCTCAATACCTGAAAAGATGCAATCCCCGCAATCATGAATGTAACTAAGATTATCTGGCAGAAAGCTTCCGATGTCACCATACTACTGTATTAGTTTTCAAAATTGTTGCGAGAAATTAAACTGCAGGCATTTTCAGTCGAAGATAGAGATAAAGAAAGTTCAGTGCCATTAGGAATGATAGATTTAGACATAGAAAAGAATGATGAGTTTCTGAATTCTCTTCACATGATTAGGAAAAGTATTTACAAAGCTATATACGGATCAGACAGTTAAGATGATAAGAATCTTCAAAAGGTTTCAGATCGACTTCTTGGAAAGAATGACAATAATTTTACTGGTACATCGTACGAAAATTATAAAGAGAACTTCCACCCAAAAATGATACTTCCAAAGACATTTTTGCTAGTAAATGGACCAACTGAAAATAAAAAACATGAATGCAGATGAATCGCAGTCGCTGATAACTCAGTAGATGAAGATGTTGAAATTATGGTCACCTTTCTTCGTTGTCAACGGAACTCTGCAAAGATATTTAAACTAATAAAATACTACTAAATAAAATGATGTTGCATATGTCCCCTTTGAACAAGATGTTCAAATTTTACCAACCCCGAAATTACAGAAAAAAAGGTAGTTGTAGCTATTACTGTTTTGATGAGAATATGGACATATTTTAAAAGTAGGTTATTGCTAGACTTTAAGTTTGCTGTGACATCCAGCGACCAACTGCAAAACAAAAAGGTTGTTTAGTAGTGTGTGGTACACAAATAGCCACTGGCAGTCAACCCTTCTCGGATGGGTCTGGAAAATCAAGCACAACCTATAAACCTACTAAATCAGTATAATCCACCATTACCCCCCCAATCCCCCAACCACCAATCCTCTACCCATTAACCTCACCCCTAACATAAAACATAAACCTGTCTATAAATACAATAAAAATACTCTTGGCCCTTTCAAAGTATTCATTGAATCGAATAATCAAAAATAGGTCGATTATACCCTTGGCAGTTGGGCGTACTTTATTCAATAATAACATATCAAATATAATCAATGTTGATAATTTGGGCCGCAACAGGATTTGCGTCCAATTAAACACCTGGTCTGCCGCTAATACTTTCCTTGAACTTCCTGTTCTTATAAAAGAACATCTAAAGGCTCATGTGCCTACCCACTGTGTAACTCGGGTAGGGGTTGTCAAGCATATAGACGTTGACATTGTCAAACAGCTTAAACAACTTAAAAAACAACAAAGATATCAAAACCTTAAAAATTCATAGACTTTCAAGAAGAGTACCACCTACTGACGAAAACAATTCTCCTAAATACCAACCATCTTCACAATCCTAGTAACATTTGAAGGCACAATCCTTCCAGATTATGTAACAATTTTCTATTGCTCCCGTGCTGTCGAAACCTACACCTTTCCCGAGACCCAATGCTACAACTGTTGTAGATTTGGTAATATAACTAAAAATTGCAAGAGTTCGCCACGATGGGCCATCTGCTCCCTTCCCCATGACTCTCTACACTGTAACAAAGAAACCACCCTACCTAAAACTTGCATAAATTGCAATGGAGACCACTCCGCTACCTATACAAATTAACCTAAATACAGGCGAAGAACTACAATTAAGAAATTACGGCCACTAACGGCATTCCATATTCTGAGGTTTGCGGAGAGGTCCCCAAAATATTTAGCAATGTTAATGCTCAAAATTCCATAAATGTGCCTTCAACTCCTCAACAATTTCCTTCTCATCCACGAATCACTTCACTAATATTAATAACAAAACCTTCTATTAGACGCACATATGCTAATGCTACAACTACGACTACTACCCCCTCGAACCCCAAAAGACAAAAAGACTATTCACCTCCCACTAACCCTGTTGCAGCACAAATTAGCAACTGCCAAATCTACGGTAGAAGTAATACCCCAACTTCATATAGTTTCCCCTCTACTTCCTCTGCTATTACTCCCACTCTTAATGATCCAATCTTTTCAACATTAATTTCCGTTTTAAATTCCTTTAATTTAGACTATTAAAGCAAAATCTTACAAATTCTTATTACCAAATTTAATAATGGATACCAGTGGGTCCCAGAACTCAAACTGCTCCAGTGGAACATCCGAAGTCTCAGACAAAATAAAATTAATCTCTCCCTAATTTTATATTCTCATCCTAATGATGTTTGAAAGAAAATTCAACATTTAAATTTTGCGGTTATCAAACTTTTCGAAGTGATAGGCATGATGGTTATGGTGGTACTGCAATTCTTGTAAGAAGGGGTATTCCTGCTCGAATTATTTCAGCCGAATCTGGAAACCCCTTCTTCCAAGCAATAAGTGTTGCAGGTATTTCTATAGTATCCACTTACAACAATTCATCCCGAAATATCCTCACATTCGAACAATTGAACATTATGTTTCGTAACATTTCAGAACCCATCATAATTGCTGGAGATCTAAATTATCACCATCCTTTATGGGTTAGTAACACATCTGATAGAGGAGGTGATATAATAACCGAATACATGAATTTCAAAAATCTAGTTTGCATGGATGACGGATTTCCAACAATAATTCCATCTCTTCAACAAAGATCATCTGCTGTTATTACTTTTTGCTCTCCCCGCCTTAGCTTAATTTCTTTATGGCACATCCTAAATGATAGCTATGGTAGTGATCATTTTCCTATTTTAGTTAACCTAAATCACAACCATAGTACATTCTGTTTTCTCGTACTATAAACGATTCCTTACCAACTTCCACACCTGAAAACTGCCCTTTGGAATTGTATTCCAACTTTCACCAAATACTTTGTGTCGTTAGTGAATTGGCGATTCCGAATTCTAAACCTCCTAGAAAACCAACTTCTCTTACTCCTTGGTGGGATAATGAATGTAAAGTTCAAATTCAAACTAGGAAAGAGGCGATTATTATTAGATTAACTTAATTTATTTATAATTTTTTTAAAACTCTAATTACCAAAAAAAAAAATAATAATAATAACTCTAATATCTCACTGCTAATTACCAAAATCATGTATCCGGTCCAAGAACTGCATGTATTGGATTGACACAAGGAGCAGTTCTGAGTCCCCTTCTTTTCAATATTTACACCACTGGTTTGCAGGCTGTAAATCAGCCTCCCATCCAAATCCTACAATACGCAGATGATCTCATCCTATATACATTTTCTCAATCCTTACAAATAGCTATAGATAATATCTCAAATGCTCTCACAACACTACACAACTATTTAATTTCTATCAATTTAGAAATATCAGTTGTCAAAAGTTCAGCAATCATTTTCACTAGGCGTAGGTGCAACATTGAATCCATCCCCTTCCTCAATACTTCTATTCCATGTCAAAACTCTGTAAAATTCCTTGGGCTCGTTTTTGATAAGAAATTGCAATGGAACGCCCATATTGATTATATAGTAAGTAAATGTATGCCACGAATTAACATTATCCGTGCCCTTACCAAGGTTTGGTGGGATGCTGATCAAAAGACTTTACTTAAGATATATAGAGTTGTCATTCGCAATTTCATGGATTATGGTTCTTTCCTTTTATGTCCAATATCTAATCAACGGTCTTATAGGTTAGATAAAATCCAATTTCAATTTACTGATTTAGGCAGCGGATGCTCCACTTACCGCCAGTCGCCTGTAGACATTATTGAACCACTCCCACCATCTGAGAGGCTTATATACTGCTTAACATGTGTGGATCGTTTTACTCGATGGCCAGACGCATAGCCTCTGAAGAAAATCACAGCACAAACAATAGCCGAAACATTGGTGTCTAAATGGTTTTCTCGTTTTGGTGTTCCAGCCACCATTAATAATGATCAGGAGTGCCAAAATAATACAAAGTGGACACTAACGTTAATAATAATAAGTATTATTGGACAACAATAATACTTCCAAATCAAAGTGCACCATCAAGGAGGACCTGCAAATCTCACCGGCAGAAGTTCTCAAACAAATACCCTAAACGACCCAATATCTTTCACAAACACTCTAAAAGAGTACATGCTAGCTTTACGCCCGCAACCGTTTTCGAATCACACCAAACAACATACGTACCCAAGGCTCTCGACAAAGCAACACACGTTTTTGTTCGTGCAGATCATGTTCAGAAACCACTCATGCCACCATATCAAGGCCCGCTTGAAGTTCTAAGCAGAAATGAAAAAGTATACAAACTAAAAATTAAAGGCAAACCAAAATCGACCGTCTAAAGCCGACATTTTACTATGTACAACAGTATGACAGCATCAACTCAGGTCGCTCCGAGAACCAATGAACAACTGTCACTTCCAACCAGCGCTACTCTACCCACCAAAAGTTGTCTAAAGAACCCAAACGCGACCACCACTAGATCAGGTCGCAAGGTTACATTTCTTGCTCGATTTTGCACTTAAAGCCGTTTCTAAAAGAGAGGGAAGCATTGTGGCGACATCCAGCGACCAACTGAAGAACAAAAAGGTAGTTTATTAGTTCGTGGTACACAGATAACCACTGGCAATAGTGACGTGTCAGGGTAATCCATTCAACACACAATTCAAGTTCGGACATTTTTTTACCGTTAACATTACCGCTAAAAAAACCATGCGCGTTTTTGTATAGTGTTACTTATAATTAATTCATGTATAATTTTAAATACAAAATAATTATGGTGTTATTAAGATACTCAAGTTATTTTGTGATTAATATGATTATGCTTATAACCTTACTCATTCCTAAAGACTGTTTGTGTTAAAACTACAATTCTTATATTTCATTTTAAGCATTGATGCAAAAAAATCAATGATAATGTGCAATTACTATTTGTTCCTAATATCTTATGTTTGTTAACCTACAAAGTTTATTATTAGATTTTAAGTTTGATACTCGTGTTTCTCATTCTTTAGGTACAATACTTTAAATGTATATAATTTTTAATTATATATTATTTCCATGCATAAAATATACAAAAACCAGACGTTGCAGTCATTTAGGGAACGTCAACGTCTTTTAGGGAACATTATTGTCATTTTGGGAACACACTCCCGTCATTTTCGGGAACATTACAAAAACGAAAAATTTGTGACTTATGAGTAATTCTATAGTTTAATCTTGCATATACAACCTGAAATGACCTTTCAACATTTGTATTTATATTATTAATGGATAACGTGCGACGCAAATATATACAATAATTTAAAATTTTGAAACGATATTTACACTAATTGGAAATCTATAGAGATTAATTTGAAAAATAAGTCTTTTAATTTAAAAAATATACAAAATAACAACATTTACCGATATAAGAACAGATTAATTCTAATTTCGTGACGGTGATTAAAGGCGTTAGTTATATTATGTTATTACAAAAAAATTTTAAAAGTGTTCTCGAAATTAAGTCCTTTTTTTTGCGTGCCTATTCACAGGAAAGGTTCATCACAAATTACATAACATATTCCACTTGATAATTTTCTTCAAAAGAAAACTTAATTTCTCAGATATTTCAAAACCTAAAATACTCAACTCTCTGATTTTGACCCATATAGTTATGTTTGTAAGTATATATATTGCGTATGTGTGTAGATATGTATATATGTTTGTATGTATCATGTTACTTATTGTTATATACTTCCGTGACAATTTATGTGGTATAATATCGTTCCTTTCCCAGTGATGGATTACCGCTTAGGCCCGTGAGGCCCGGGCCTAGGGCGGCACGTTTTGGGAGGGCGGCAAAATTTTCAGAACTTTAAAATGTGAGAGCCGAAAAAATATACCAAAAATTAATTTTTAAATTGGTTCTGATTTTTTTTTAATTTATAAAAAATTTCCTATGGACTGTAATTAGTTCATTTTTTTATTGACTTTTCAATTTGAGGATGTATTATTCATATTTTGATGGAATCAATTATAGTCTATCGAATAAGGTTATTAAAAAGAAACAATCAAATTGATAACCTTCTTTGAGAATTACTAAATTACTTTTTACTTTTGTTTTTTCGATAAGGTTACTCTTAGGCACATCGCACATGACGCGATTTGTGTGAAATCGGGGATATCATACATATGATTTGCTTATGGAAACCAATGTATAGTCGCACACGACGTGATTTTCGTGATTTGAAATCATACATGTGATAAAAAAATCGTTGTTAAAATCCTTCGTTCTTAAAATCATACGGGCAACTTTTTTTTATTCTTGTTTATACAGTCATATAAATCAATGTTTATGACAAAGATAGAGAGTTAAATAATATTTAAAAATAAAACCTTGTCAATGCTTGTTTATATACAAAAAAAAAAGGTTAGATACATGTCCTGAACCATATAGAACAGGCTTAATAGGTGCATCTTATAAAGCAGATCATAAATTTTTTTAAATACATACATATGCTTTAAAGAAAAGGATCTAAGAGTAGCGAGTATTAAGTAAATGCTTATAATATCCTGCAATATTTATATCTTTGAATACATGCTATACTTTTATCACATATATGGTATTGTTGCAACTGTTGTGTCGTATACGGATAGAGATTACTTTCCATAAGAAAATTACATGTACGAAATCGCACTGTATAATATATGCATAATCAAATACTGAAATCGTAAGAATTCAATCATGATGCGACAACAATCGTATGTAATTTTACATTCGTAAGCAACGTTGTCAAATACATAAGAGCTTTCACCTATAGTATTACTCAGTTAAATGCTCAACCTAAAAAATTTCTAGACATATTTATTATTTGTGGATAGGAAAAAGGGAAAAACCTCTTTCTCTAGGTATACTTCTCCTAATTGTTGTAGCAACGTTGCAATAGATACAACATTTCTTCTTTATGGCAGTAATGACGTTCTGCAAGAGTTTATAATTTTATTTTCTTATAACACTTTTCAAGCGTCAATATTAATTTCATTCATTTCAATGACAGGGTAAATAAACAGAAATGAACTTTAGACTTATTTTATAAAATTAAGCCAATACATCTTATACTATTAAATACTGATTTTTATTATTATTTTATGTTTACAAAATGAACTGTAGGAATATATAGTAATTGTACAGTGGCTATAATCTGTATCTATTCTAATCACATTAAACAAATAAAACAAGTTAAGGTAACTAATAACAGAGTTAATTTTTTAGATATTCGATATATATATAATTATATTTATATCGAATATCTAAAAAATTATCTATATATATATATATATATATATATATATATATATATATATATATATATATATATATATATATATATATATATATATATATATATATATATATATGTATTAGTCATAGTATATTAGTATTAACCCATCTCAGTCTTCCGTTCGTCATCAAGATAACTGAAAAACGACAAGAGACAGGTAGTTTAATTTTTGGTGTCATATTCTGGATCTTAAAAGTGTTTCTAAGTTCGTAAATGAGCAAAATCGGTATAATGCGATAATTAGATCCATGACCCAACTTAACCATTAAAAAAGATTCAAAACGGTAATTGATTAAAAAAAAAAATGTATGAACATTTTTCGGAATGTTTATATTCGCCACAGTTTAAGCTAATTAATAGATTCTTATTATATACGAAAAATGTTCATTCAAGTTTTTTGTGTTTGTTTTGTATCTTTTTTTATGGTTAAGTTGGATCATAGATCTAATTAGCCCATTATACCGATTTTGCCAATTTACGAACTTAGAGTCACTCCAAGATACAGAATATGCCACCAAAAGTTCAACTACCTGTCTCTTGTCGTTTTTTAGTTGTCTTGATGACGAAAGGGAGACTGAAATGGGTAAATACTAATATACTCTGACTTAACCTACTATATATATATATATATATATATATATATATATATATATATATATATATATATATATATATATATATATATATATATATATATATATATATATATATATATATTTATAATTTGTAAGACGAAATGCGAATTTCAAATGGGTTAAAGTATAATCTATTATAATGTATATTATTTATTACTTGATGTATTTCATCCTTTAAGACACTGTATATACATATTTTGTTATTAGTAAACAAACTATGTATTACCCCTTCTTCAAGAAACGTTACAAAGTCGGAGCAACTTCTGTTGCTCCGTGTGCGACTAAAATGCTGTGATATCGCTGATATCGGCGATTTCGCCGATTTCACCTAAATCACCTCATGTGCGATGTGCCTTACATGTATAAAGCATTTGAAATTACTTATACTTATTAGTTTTTCAATTTAATTTTGGTGTTAAATGAAAATATGTATGAATTAACATTTGAAATTCATCTGAAATTCGAAACATTCTCAACTTCTCGCTAAGAAAATTGACAATTTTTTTGTTTATCTGATTCGACAAAAAAAAACGGTATTTTTTATAGCTGCAAAAATATTGAACTATATTTTTAAATTTCAACAAATTTAAGAAATTCTGAGACAAGAATTTGTTATAATAAAATCAAAGTATATATAATTTTGCTGACCAAAAAGGGCGGCGTATCAGACAGGGCCTAGGGCGGCAATAAGCTTAATCCGCCACTGTCCTTTCCACGAAATCACTCTCATTCATGCAAAACGATCAGAGAGAGATGTTAAACATTAAAAAAATTAGCATATAATTTTGCAGAATAAAATTTTCTAAAATTACAAAAAAAGTTTTTTAAGAGGATCTGTCATTTTGATCGACAACTCTGTAATTTTATACAGTTCCAAGAAGTATAATTTTATTTTTGACCTGTGAATTTTGTGTAATGGTTATGGAACTCTCATCATTTTTTCATAGAGCGTCTAAAGAAGTATAACTTAAAAAATCTGTAACTTTTTGGACCAATACATCTTACATTCATGTAATAAACTAGCTGTCTACATATTCTATGTCTGTGGATAATATTTTGAAATATTATAATAGAAAACAAATTTTTAAATCTTTAACATTAGTGAATTTATATCGTAATAATTTATTTTTATAGTTTCTATCAATTTATGTTCCGCATCGATCGTACGTATATATTTTATCGGTAAAACGTATTCCATTTCCTGATCCGAAGATGATACCCATTATGGATCTTAATGAACGCTGTCTAATATTCTTATCATCTATGATGGTTTAAAGAACGTATCCTTTCAACATATGATTTTGACGTAAATATTTTACAGATTTTTATAAGTGGATGTCGATTAAATGTAGAATGAATATTATCCTTCGTTCAAAATAAATTATAATTACATACATTTTTTATCAAATTATCATAATGCCATCTGAAATCGAGGTATTCGATGATAGTGTTTTAAATAAATTTCCTCAAGAATTGTACGATTGTTTAAAACAATTACCGAAAATCAAAGACGATATTGACGGTATACACATTTTAATAAGTTTATAACAATTCTGGCATTCTAATTCCCGCTTTTTAAATTTAGGAATGCGTTTAGGACAGATCGAAATAAAAAATATCAATTATAGTTGTATTCGAAGTAAAATTGATGATGGGAAAGCTGATCGTTTTACATTATCAATACCATATGCAAATAATATTATAGAATGGGCGGTATTATTTGATATAAATAATTTAAATCTTGCACCAGATTTTCAATTTGATGATGTTACATTTTTATCAGATCCAGATTTTGAAATTATAAAAGATAACGTTCCCAGTTTGAATCAATGGGATATCAATAATCCGAAGTCTTTATGTAAAATTATTAAAGAATTATATAATCATTACAAGCAGCATCAGGTATTTTATTTATTTAAGATAAAGAATATAAACCATTAAAGAATTATTTTTACTTAGGAATAGACTCCTACCAAATTTTCAAAAATGAAAACAATAGTTTTTTGTATCTTAAAGAATAATAAATTATCTAAAATTAAGGGAATAGTTATATCCAAACTAGCAAATTTTTAAATATTATTTGATAAAATACGGATAAAAAACGTCCTATGACTTTTTTTGATAAAGTTAATACTCGATAATTTAATACTTTTGAAGATATAACTTTTTCAAACATTTTAAAAAGCCATATCTTCAAAAGTATTAACTTACCGATAATTCTCGATAATATGTAAAAATATCCTTATGCGAGGTATTCCGTTTTTTAATTATTTATTACTATGAAGGTAATTGACGAATATTATGTAATAATTCAAAAGAGGTATAAGAAATGAAATTTGTTTTATTCTCGCTAAAGGATATTATTAAATATTTTATAAAGAAATTTAAAAAAATAATATCTTTTATATTTTATTCTTTTTCTTTGTAGTTCAGGCAACGAATTATCAAAAAAGATATAAAGGGAAATGCTTGGAACACAATTTTTGACATCGTAACTTTGTTTGGACAAGGTAGTAGGTGATCATATAATAAGTCCTCGGCTCAATGACTACGGACTGGAATTTTTGATACTTTCACCTCCTAACTAGCCTAAACTAAGTTACAAAGTCAAAACTTGTGTTCAATGCATTTCCTTCTATACCTATTAGTCGATTAGACTTTTGTATATATGTCTAATGAACTCCCATTCCACAATTTTGTTTGTAGCTTTGTTAATATTTGCAATCTCTACTTACAAATTTTAAACTAATATTAACATACTTTGATATATTTTGACATACTGTATATATGTCGAGTATTATAAATAAAATAATTTTTAAACGACATACATTACTTGAACAATTAAAAAATAAAAGCAACTGAATAACATTCAAATTAGATACGTACAGTTAAACAAAAATAAAGACGAACCAACTAATGTACAAAAAAAAGATAATATAATAGCTTCTTTTTAAAAATATTTGTTTGATGTTTATTCTGGAATTCATTTTAGATAAACTTATTGAATCAAGATATTGAAACTCGACCATATTTTGAATATTCATGTTTAGTTACTGAAAAAGTTGTACAACCAAATCATATTGAAGTTTTACTACAGGGTGATACAGTTATGTTTCTTATTTATTTGGATATTGAATATCCAGATTTACCCATGTAAGTACTATTATGAAATTTTGGCTGATTATATATTCATTTGTGCATATATTTTCAAACTCTACCTTTGTCATTAAATAGTGTGTCTAATTTTAAATTTGCTGGAAGATTCAAGAAAATTTTGCTAATATTAAGGCTAAATTCCTGAATTTTAATAAAAAAATTTCGTAAAAAGTGACATGTGATTTTTTTATTTATATTTTCAATTTTTATTATATATGATATTAGGTGAATTTGCGATATGTTTTCTTTTATTTTATCAATTTTTGCCTTTAATAAACAATCACGTAAAATTAATTGCGAAAACATTTTTATTCGAAATTTTTTTTTTTTTTTTTTTTGAAAGTCCTTAAAAAATAGAAATATGTTCCATTATACTTAAAATATAATATGTAGCTTAAATTAAAGTGGAAATGTATAATGAACAACCCCGTTCCCTATATTTGCGAATGTATCTTTTGAATGGATGGCCTTAAGTTAAAAAGTAATAATAATGGATTTTTCTGTATCACAAAGTAGTAGAAATTAATAAATTTTAGCTACTTCAAAAATTACATTCAACACGCATTTGAATATTGTTGATATTTTGGGCAGACACAGGTTTATAAATTTAGTGAAAATTAGCAATTGAGTATATCATTCAACCAATTACACCATACATTTACCGGTCGGATGTACTACCAACTACCCCACAGATACTAGGTAGTGAAGTACATTTAATTATATTTAATTTAATTATATATACAATGTTTCCAATCTCATGATTTTTTATGTTTATATCAAACTTTTATGTTTGTTGATTATTATTATTACTATGGATACAAGCGAATTTTTGGATTGTATGTGCGATTGTCAGATTTTACAACTTAGATATTTTTAACAACTTTTGTTGTATCACATATAAATTTTACAGAAGCATAAATGACACTTGCACCTCAATAAGTAAACGTTTTTTTATCGTATTTAAAGATTCGTATTTTCGAGGTGTAAATGTCATTACTACTTCTGTAATATGATTTAATGTGTTAATACGTCAAATTTTGTAAAAAAAACCAAAGTTGTAGAATCTGACAAACGGGTACAAAATCAGTACAATTCGCTTGTATTCATAATAATAATAATTGGGTATATGACTAAATTTCTTTATTACTTCAATTGAAGCATCGTTTTTATTTCACTAACAAGGACTGAAATTATATTTAAAACATCTTTAAAACTAAACAAGATATGGACGTTCAAAAATCCTGTTTCGACAAAGAGTTAGATATGACATATACGATATCAGCTTCTTGTATTTCCATAAACATAACGAGTAAAATTTTGCTTTACAAGTTAGAAATGGAGAAAATAATCTATGATAGCTTACAACTTCTTTATTTTTTTATGAATTTTAATTTGTTATCATTATTGTTATGGTATTGAATCTTTCACATTTTGATGCAAAATATAATAAATTAATTATCAATCAAATATCTTATTATTTAAATTGCATTACTCTTTTAGAAGGTTATTTATTTTAAAGAGCTATTTTTATTTCAGGTATAATGACTTAACGAAAGATCCAAGTGCAGACGCCGTATTTTTGTATGTAAAATTCACAAAACCAAATACAATCGCATCAAAACTATATTTAAGTCCACGTATTGAGCAAGTATTGGGTGATCAAACAAACTTACGCATACCCACATTAACGAGTGACTCAAATTGTTTATTAGATTATGTACCACAAGTGAAAAAATGTTTACATGACCGCCTACAGCTAATTGCACTCAATTATAAAAAGAATCAAGAATTTATTAGCGCGGTTCTATTATATTATAAAGCAAATATTATGGAATATGATGCTGTTGGATTCAGCAAAGTTTTATTATTATTCGAAACAAAAGGATTTTATTGGATGTTAACTATCACATTAGGTAATTAAGCTCAACTACTTGATTGAAATCATAATATATGATAACAAATAATACTATTAATCGTTCAATTATGAGACATGTGGTTAAATATCAATGTTTGAACTATTTTTAAGAATAAATGAGAGATACGATCTGAAGCCATAGATCTGTAATCAAAGAGTGTGGTTTATTTGTTGTCTCGTATCTTATGAGGTTTGATATTCTTTTGTTCAGACCATTTGGCCTTACAATCGTTGAACACCGAATCCTTGATTAGTTTTCATAGACTCTGGCGTGAGTAAATTCAGGTAGTCTGGTGTTTTTTGAGGGTTGTTGTATTTTTTGCTTTTAAATCAGCCAACTCGCAACCTTTGTAACCTAGGTGACCAAAGATCCAAACTATCCCCACTTTAGTTCTAGTATTTCGAGTGAATTAATACTCTGATTTACTGAACTACGATCTTTTTGTTGTTAATTTTTACTGCCGTTATAATAAAAATGAATTTAGAGAAGATAACTGATTTATTGTTTTGGAAACCATCATTCTGTTCAGGCGCTTTTAAAATGGCTGTTGCTTCGCATGTTGAGTGATTATCTTTCAGTTTAAATATGTGAGAGCCATCATTGTTTCTGATTGAACACCCTGGCTTTCCATTCACCAGAACATCGTTCGTATATATTCTAAATATCCTCTGAATCTGTCTATTAGATCCAGAAGCAATTCCTAATTCGTAATGGCTGTTGTGCGGCAATTTTCGACTAAGTCCAGGCTAATCAGCAGTACCAAATTATACTATAAAAATTGAATTTTACTAGAACTTAAACTCTTAAATTACTTAATTATCGTGACATATTTCATTTCCAATAGGCTTTCCAATAAAATAATTATCATTTAATGGTTGATAAAAACTTTTAATTCAACATGTATCTTGAATTTAACTTTTTAACTTTAACAAAAAAATATATTCGAATTTTGTAACCGACGATTTTAAATTATTTTGGAATACATTAATAATAGGAGTATGATTTAATTTTTGTATTACGATTTTAATTTACTCTCATAGTTATATTAATTAAATAAAATCTCTAAAAACTTTTAAGAAAGAAATCGTTGAGTATGTTAATATAAGTTTATAGTTTTAATGTTGGTAACATTAAATTTTAATTGTATAGTGCGTTCGTTTAAACAATTTGTGTTCTTTATCTATTAACTGTTACTTTAAAAACAACTAATATAATTTTAAAAGTTTAATATTATTGACAAAATAAAATAATCCAGCAAGTTATTTAAACAGATTAAACTACCTTAAAATGGAAAAATTTTTCCAAAGAGGCGCAAAAGATTTTTACAATGTTGAATCTTTAAAAATTTCCAATATCGATTGTCATTAGTATTCGATAAAATGTCAGATTTTGAACCTTCGGCCTAACCCGAAGTCAAATGTTTGAATTGAGTAAAAAATTATTTAATACTGGCTTAAACCCATATAAAATGATGCAGCTTCAATTTTGGTTAAAACTTTTTTGTTTCATGTTTAATTTATTTTTAATGTAAATTTTCGGTTTTAAGTGTGACAAATTTATGATTTACTAGCTGGCCCGGCAAACGTCGTTTTGACATATATTTCTAATCAACATCAACATTTTCTAAGTATAACAACTATTCTCAACACTCTATTTCTAAATAATTAAAAGCTGAGGCAAATCAGAATAAATAATGATATTAATTTATATTTTAAAGCAGACCCGCCCGATTCATTGGTTGATGTGTTAATTTTCCCATTTTATTAAATGATATTACATCGATTACATGCGAATGAATACCTTTAGAAGTAGAATTTCAGAAAATCCTTTCTTATCGAAATCCCGGTATTTAGTGTGCATCCGGTACATTATATTCACCCTTAATTTACCTGGTCATTATTGGTAGGGTATACCCGGTACCGCGTCACCCGATAATTTGTGCTGTGGTACTCATACACTTGATGATAGATACATTGAACTCCTGAACCACGAATGATTCCGGTAATACTTGAACATTTTTTTTTTTTAACATTTAAAAGTTTCTTTATTTATCATTAAAGTTTACATGAAATTATTACATGTTAGTTATTATTTTTTTTTTTTCTATAAATATATATGTTAATTTGTTATAAATAAAAATTGTTACTTTTGAACTGGATGGTGAAACATCAGCAAATTTTTTGAGAGCGTGTTTAGAACACTTGGAAATATGGGAAACTAAATTTTTGATGTGGAACATCTTTTCGCTCGTTGTATGTATGGCAGTAATCTCATGAAAAAGGACGGAAGTGTGTAACAGGAAGCCGGGAAAGCTAGCGCTTTTTGAAAATTTGAAATACGCTCTATTTGAATTTTATGCAAAGTTAATGATTTTACCGTAGGAGCCATTTCGTGAAAAGGGACGCAAGTGTGTAACATGAAAAGGAGCGGAAGTTGTCGAGGTAGTTTTAACCAAACCAAATTTAAACATAACCAAAACAAATAATAGTACGTCGTTGCATGGTCTATGTGTGGCCTGGCGTTTTGGTGAAACACAATTCCCTTTCTATTGACCAATTCCGTACGCTTCTTCTGAATTGCTTCCTGTAATCTGGTAAAATTGTTGTCGGTAAAGTACTGAATGGACCGTTCTATCAAGTTCAAGAATTTCATTGTAGAGAATTCCGTTCCAATCCCACCATACACCCATCAGCATCATCTTACTGGCCGTCAATTCGGGCTTTGTTGTTTGTGATACTTCACCATGCTTGAACCACGATCGTTTTCGTTTCATGTTCTTGTATTTTATCCATTTTCATAGACCTTTATCAATCTTTGAGAAATAGACACATTTTATTGCGTTTTAAGAACCTATCGCAAATTTCGATTCGGTTAATTAAATTTCGTGTAGTCCATTCATGTGGTACCCAAACATAATTTTTGTGTATCCAGCCTTTGAAAAATGATTTCAAACTGTGATGATTGAATGAACTCCCAGTGGGTAAGCGATGTCTTGATAATTTGCATGCTGATCTATCTTGATCAATTACAAAAGTGCATCAGCTTTTTAAGTGAAAAGTAGCCCAGAGCGAGGCAAATGTGTCGCATCGAAATTTCCACCATTGAAACCAATTAATAACAGTACCATCACTTATAGCATCCTCACCATAAACAAAGTAATTTTCTCTGCATGTTTGTGATGTGTCGCAGCCTTTTATAGAGTAAAAAAAATGCCACATGGAGTATTTATTCAGAAATTTCACTGATTTTTTCAACTGTTTTCATGGTCCGAGATAAGTAAGAAAATATAATCTGAAATAACTGCTGTCAAAAAACGTGGAGGTTTGTAAATATAGTAAATGTGTTATAAAATAATTTTTAAACAATCGTGGGCAAAGTTTGTGTCATAAAAATTTGTCTAAGTGGGCGTAAAAAGATTTTATTTTCATTCTGTAGCGTCATCCTAATTTAACGCATTTTGATGGATAGTTTTTCATACAAAGATAATTCTCCTTTCCTCTACACTCCATAATTTTATAGGAATTTTCATTTTAAACTCATAGTCAACTACTTCAACCCCACCCCCGTTGATGAATCAATCTCTTAGGCAAAAACATATCACATATTTCTTTATATAGATTTTATTCAAGAACTAAGATAAAATTATGTATCTCGATGTTTAAAATCTGAATGCGGTACCATTCTTCTAACTTTAATGTTTCTAAAAAAATATTCTAATTTTCTTTTTTCAGGGAAAAATTTTCCAAGTGAAAGACCAAAATACGTATACACATATGTAAACCATTTAGTTTATGAAAACATATTTTCAGAAGTGCTGTTCAACGATTATCCATACAGTCCACATTGGGATGTAAATTTAATGTTTAAAAAAGCAATGATTAGTATTATGGAAAAAATTGATGACTTCAGAATCACTGCCATGGCAAAAAGTACTATATAATAATTTATATTATTATTATAATTTTGTATAAATATGTATATTGTTTTTTTTAATAATATGAATACAAATATTTCATTGCTATAATAATTTTATTACTAAAAATAAAAATGTAATATCTTGCATGTAGGGTCCCGAGTCCATATAGTTATAAATACACATATATAATAATATGTATTGCAAATACTTGTGCATATAGATAAATTTGAGCTAAAATTGTATGTGGCAAATCTAAACAGTTTATTAAAAAATATTTCAAATAAATGTGTGGATGCCCATCCATGATGTAATGATTTGGAAACACAAATATAATATAGTTGAACAATGGCGGAAAATGTTAAAAAAAGTTAAATAAAATTAAAATATTTCCTCAAAGACAATGGTAACATATATTGGTAATCAAACGTTTAATCCTGTGAGCATTGTCTGTGTACAGCCAACTAATTAGGCTAAATGAAAAACGTAAATAAATATATTTGGTAAATAAAAGTGTAGCGTTGTCGTATTAACTGAAAACTAAACTATTCATTTTTAGAACATATAATCTGCGATATTGACATACTAATATAATTTAATTATATTGTAAAATTTTCATTGAAAATTATTTGTTTACGTGTTCATGTTGACACTTTATCGGCTCCCTAGTTTGTCTCTAAAAATATATGTCATAATCTTTTTTATGATTATCAGAAAACATGACCAAAAAAAATTATCCCGATATCATTAGTGTTAGATAAATAATGACAATTAACTATCTATTCATTTTTAAAAAATATAATTATGTTTGACGAAGATATGAGTGAATTTCCAAGAATGTTGATACTGTGTTTTAATAAAAGGTTATTTTTTATTTATAGCATCCTCATATAAACAAAATAATTTTCTCTGCATGTTTGTGATGTGTCACAGCCTTTTATAGAGTAAAAAAATGCCACGGGGCGTATTTATTCAGAAATTTCACTGATTTTTGCAACTGTTTCCATGGTCCGAAATAAGTAAGAAAATATAACCTAAAATAACTGCTGTCAAAAAACGTGGAGGTTTGTAAATATAGTAAATGTGTTAGCTTATAAAATAATTTTTAAACAATCGTGGACAAACTTTGTGTCATAAAAATTTGTCTAAGGCACATCGCACATGAGGTGATTTAGGTGAAATCGGCGAAATCGCCGATATCAGCGATATCACAGCATTTTAGTCGCACACGGAGCAACAGAAGTTGCTCCGACTTTGTAACGTTTCTTGAAGAAGGGGTAATACATAGTTTGTTTACTAATAACAAAATATGTATATACAGTGTCTTAAAGGATGAAATACATCAAGTAATAAATAATATACATTATAATAGATTATACTTTAACCCATTTGAAATTCGCATTTCGTCTTACAAATTATAAATATATATATATATATATATATATATATATATATATATATATATATATATATATATATATATATATATATATATATATATATATATATATATATAGTAGGTTAAGTCAGAGTATATTAGTATTTACCCATTTCAGTCTCCCTTTCGTCATGAAGATAACTAAAAACCGACAAGAGACAGGTAGTTGAACTTTTGGTGGCATATTCTGGATCTTGGAGTGACTCTAAGTTCGTAAATTGGCAAAATCGGTATAATGGGCTAATTAGATCTATGATCCAACTTAACCATAAAAAAAGACATAACAAAACAAACACAAAAAACTTGAATGAACATTTTTCGTATATAATAAGAATCTATTAATTAGCTTAAACTGTGGCGAATATAAACATTCCGAAAAATGTTCATACATTTTTTTTTTTTAATCAATTACCGTTTTGAATCTTTTTTAATGGTTAAGTTGAGTCATGGATCTAATTATCGCATTATACCGATTTTGCTCATTTACGAAATTTAGAAACACTTTTAAGATCCAGAATATGACACCAAAAATTAAACTACCTGTCTCTTGTCGTTTTTCAGTTATCTTGATGACGAACGGAAGACTGAGATGGGTTAATACTAATATACTATGACTAAACCATATATATATATATATATATATATATATATATATATATATATATATATATATATATATATATATATATATATATATATATATATATATATATAGATAATTTTTTAGATATTCGATATATATATAATTATATATATATCGAATATCTAAAAAATTAACTCTGTTATTAGTTACCTTAACTTGTTTTATTTGTTTAATGTGATTAGAATAGATACAGATTATAGCCACTGTACAATTACTATATTTCTACAGTTCATTTTGTAAACATAAAATAATAATAAAAATCAGTATTTAATAGTATAAGATGTATTGGCTTAATTTTATAAAATAAGTCTAAAGTTCATTTCTGTTTATTTACCCTGTCATTGAAATGAATGAAATTAATATTGACGCTTGAAAAGTGTTATAAGAAAATAAAATTATAAACTCTTGCAGAACGTCATTACTGCCATAAAGAAGAAATGTTGTATCTATTGCAACGTTGCTACAACAATTAGGAGAAGTATACCTAGAGAAAGAGGTTTTTCCCTTTTTCCTATCCACAAATAATAAATATGTCTAGAAATTTTTTAGGTTGAGCATTTAACTGAGATATACTATAGGTGAAAGCTCTTATGTATTTGACAACGTTGTTTACGAATGTAAAATTACATACGATTATTGTCGCATCATGATTGAATTCTTACGATTTCAGTATTTGATTATGCATATATTATACAGTGCGATTTCGTACATGTAATTTTCTTATGGAAAGTAATCTCTATCCGTATACGACACAACAGTTGCAACAATACCATATATGTGATAAAAGTATAGCATGTATTCAAAGATATAAATATTGCAGGATATTATAAGCATTTACTTAATACTCGCTACTCTTAGTTCCTTTTCTTTAAAGCATATGTATGTATTTAAAAAAATTTATGATCTGCTTTATAAGATGCACCTATTAAGCCTGTTTTATATGGTTCAGGACATGTATCTAACCTTTTTTTTTTGTATATAAACAAGCATTGACAAGTTTTTATTTTTAAATATTATTTAACTCTCTATCTTTGTCATAAACATTGATTTATATGACTGTATAAACAAGAATAAAAAAAAGTTGCCCGTATGATTTTAAGAACGAAGGATTTTAACAACGATTTTTTTATCACATGTATGATTTCAAATCACGAAAATCACGTCGTGTGCGACTATACATTGGTTTCCATAAGCAAATCATATGTATGATATCGCCGATTTCACACAAATCGCGTCATGTGCGATGTGCCTAAGTGGACGTAAAAAGAATTTATTTTCATTCTGTAGCGTCATCCTAATTAAACGCATTTTGATGGATAGTTTTTCATACAAAGATAGTTCTCTTTTCCTCTAACCTCCATTTTTTTATAGGAATTTTCATTTTAAACTCATAGTCAGCTATTTCACCCCCACCTCCGTTGATGAATCAATCACATATTTCTTTATATAGATTGTATTCAAGAACTATACATAAAATTATCTGTCTAGATGTTTAAAAGCTGAATACGGTACCTATCTTCTGACTTGATATGATAAGTGGGAATTTAGTTTCAGAAATAACAAAAAGTTCTATGAGGATTTATAATAAGATAGTATGAAGTTAATTGCACATAAATCGGGACCACTCTGTAGACAAGTGATTAATGAACATAAAAATTTCATCTCTATGGTTCTATAAGCTTATATCCAGCAAGGTTCAATTGAGCGTGATTTATGAAGTAATCCAGTATATACATTTTTCAATCAAAAATTATAATTTACACTACATTTAAACAGCAAATATTATTGTATTGATACCTATGATACAAAATGAAAATATCATTTTGTATGAAAAATTCATATGATTGTTGTTTACAAACAAATTTTTGCTCGTTAAACTTCGTTTAACGATATTTTTATTTCTCGTTATTTTATTTTTAATTCAAATACGATAATAATGTATTCTTTTATATTAGTACGAGAGCTAGTCGACCCTCCTAGTAACGGTATGTTCGTCAGGCTAGAAATAGTTATGACTCATAGCTTGCTAAGTGCAATAACTATTACTTTGCGTACGCCTCAGTCCTGGTATTTTTATCAACCCTTGTATTTTTGAAAGTGTAAAAAAATACTTGTTCCTGGAAGCTTAAAATTTTTGTCATATTCCATAAAGTATTGTCACATAGGTGATCCATATTTCCGAGCATTATTATTAAAATGTGTCGAATGCTTTTATTAAAACATTGGACATATCATTGTCCATTTGGCATATGTGATGTACTACTTTCATATCAACTTCTTCATGATGATGGCACGATAAGTTATCATTAATATTGGGCATCATACTGTTGTTATGAACAATATAAATATGATATTCTCTATTATGTAAATTGATGATAATATTTTCTATAAATTCAGCCATTTCACTTGTCCTCCAGTGCGTAATCAAAAAATCTACAAACGGTTCTTTGAATTCTATGTTACGGAGTTCTTTAATAAAATGAACTGGTCAGACTTGTTCTGGACCAGTAATCAAATATTGGATGTTACAAACTTCGTAGCGTTGGTCCGTTCATAATCTTTAATAGACGATGAAAAATACTGATCGAAAATTATATCTACTCGTGGAGCATGTGTTGCCGTTAAAATGGACATGATATGTTTAGAAATATTACCAAATGTTTTTGGAATGTTTTTCATTGCATGGTGTAAATTGGCACAATGCACAAGAATAACAGCCCAATTAATATATATTTGAAATTTTAAGCTTTAAAATAATTTATAACATAAAATAGCGGAATTCTTCGAGAGATAGTTAAACAGTACATTACGTAGATAAATCGTTGTTAGAACTGACGAAATTTTTCATTTCAAATCTTCCGACATAAGCAGATACACGACATAATTAATAAATGAAATTAAGTAAGCTTTGGACTTCAGTCAAATTTGACATACGTCAAGCTATCAATTGCTTTTCTTCATAGAGAACTAAATATTGTTGGCTGCAAAAATGCTTGTCTCACGATTTTCTTTAATATTTGACATACTTCAGATATATTTGACATGCGTCAAAATTAAAACTATCAATTCCTTTTCTTCATAGAGAACTAAATATTATTGGCGGCAAAAAATGCTTGTCAGCACTTGTTCATTTTTAATTGAGAGTATAACACAGCGAATATATTTCCTAACGGATTATATACATACATATTTGAACAAACCTATGTCAATTCTGTAGTAAAGAATTTGAAATTTGTTTATAATTTTTTAATATAACGTTCTTTTGTAACACTGTAAAATGGAAGGAAATATTTTAAAAGAATGGTTTTTAAAAATGAATTATAATCCATATAAAATACCATCAGGTGATAAATTGAACTTGTAAGTATTTTAAGAACATTTTCTTTCAAAATTCAATTTATGTTGATTGTGCATTTAGTCTTTGTCAAGGAAAAATGGGTCCTATATGGGCAGAAGTAATCAATACTGTTGAAAGTTGTAAAAAGGTTGATAAAATTAGAGCAAATCTTATATATCATTGCTTAAAAAATAATTTAAAGGTAAGTCATTCTTGATGTAAAGTAAAAGGGAATACCGTTTATTGAATCAAACAAGAAAAAAAAAATTGTTTTGCTTGGAGCTCTACTTTGTGGAACATATTACAATAGGGAATGCTAATAAATTAACAGAAAATTACTTTTCTAACTTTCATCAGATATGTCTAATTGCTTTATTAAATATATAAAACAAACGTGTGACATATGTTTCGCACAATTATATAGTGTTTCTCACAAATAGTTGAAGTGCCATGTATAAAATTTATAGGCAGTCATCTATCATTATTGATAAAATCATTTTGCAAGCCGCATTTTATCATTAAAAATAAATTTCATATTCATCCAATAAGATTAAAAACAAGTAAATATCACATTTATCTAAGTAAAAAATATATAAAAATTTAGTAAAATTATAAACATAGAACTAATTAACTTAAAAATCTAATTAAAAAAAACAATTATTGAAAAGTAAGACCGAATGGTTCTACATAAGTGTGTACCGTGTTTATAAAGAAATAATGTAATAAACAGTAAAATGTTTATTCAATTCTTGTTTATAAATATTTAAGACATCGAGTTTATAGCATTTAGAGGCAACATGGAGTACTTACAATGACGTTGAAGGATTGTGGGACTTTTTTAAAAGATGATCGACAATAGTTGAATCAGTTTTCTCTATTAAAATAAAGAGAAAGAAACTTACTCAATTGTTGCCAATCATCTTATAGAAAATTCCCACAACCCTTCGCTGCCAATGAAAGTACTTCATGTTGCCTCTAAAGAGTAAAAACTCGATGTCGTAAAGATTTACAAACAAGAATGGAACAAACGGAAGTCTTTATAAACCCATTACACAATCATTGAGAACCATCCGATCTTTCTTTTGAATAATAAAGTTATTTATTTATATTTTTAAAATTTGTTGTTCTGTGTTATATAATTTTACTACATTTTTTATATGTTTTTGACTTAGATAAAAGTTATATTTTCTTGTTTTTAATCTTATTGGATGAATATGACATTCATTTTTAATGACAAAATATCTTTTATAATTATTAAAATAATAATAGTTGGTTATTTATAAATTTTATACATGGTATTTCAGGTATATAAAAACAAAAATTTAATACAATCTTAACAGTATATTACTAATGCCCATAATGGTGCGAAATATATGTCACAGGTTTGATTTTAACTCTTAGTAAAGCAATAAAACGTATCTGGTGGAAGTTAGAATAATAATTTGTTGTTATTTTTTTAATATTCCTTTTTGAAAAAAGAAAACATTATAATCGTATACCGTTAAAAGGATGTGATGTATTTGACATAATTAAACGCATGCTCCGATATACGCGTAACCATTAATTTCTAATTACAAAAAATTTTTTAAATTTAAAAATTAAGCTTCAATTTTTTTTAATTATTAAGGGTTAATAAAAACTAAAAACATACAAATTATTAACATACGATTACTGTAACTATGATCATCTTTTTGTTTTTGTGACAAATCCCTTGGATTTTTGAAAAAAAAATTTCAAACAAAAGTTGTTAGTATTTTTGTAGATATATTAAAGCTTTTATTTTTCTAGGCGTTAGAACGGAGTTTAAGTTCGTGAATGAGCAAAATTGGTCTATTGGCCCAATGGATCAATAACCCATCTTTTAAACCGTAAAATGTAAAAAAAAAATTGGAAAACAAAAAGTGTTTTTTTCATAATTAACAACTTTTGTTTGAATAATTTTTTTCTTAAATTACAATTGAATCGCTGCAGTATCAGCTCGAATTTAGCTAATTATATAATTATAAATCATTATATACGTATTTATAACTGTATAAAATGGATATTTAGAGTATTTTATGAATCATTAGAAAAATTCAAACGTTGATACTCAACCATATGTTGAGTATCTAAACAATTATTTTATATTAACTCAACTGTTATTTTATATTAACTTGTTTTAAAACCAAAACGGCAAACAATCTCTAATTTCAGTTACAATTTTTACTTTGAACCAACCCATTTAAACGGTATTCCAATCGTAGTCAAAATAGATCTAACAAATTTTTCTATAATTGTTTTTAAGAGTACAGATATAAAACCGAAACAAATAGAATTGTGGAATAGAAAAATAGTATTAGAAGAAGAATTCGTGGAAGTTAAACAAAAAATTAAAGAAAGTGTAAAGAGATTGGATAGTGAAATGCATAATGGAAAATTAAAATGTTAGTAAATTTTCTAAATAACATTTATTTCTATTTATGTATGTTTGTTACGCTGTAATTTTCAAACGTGTTGTTTGATTTTGATGAAATTTAGCACATCACTCTTATCACATTCAGGAAATTTACTACATAGAAAAATTTATCTGCATATGTTAGAATGATATGGATATTGGCAAACGATGCGAATTGAAATGACATAATAATTTTGAGAAGTGGATAAACTAGAATTTTTTTATTTGTTTTCTTTTTTGTGGAAAATCTATCTTATTTGCTCTGAAAGCTAGGAAGATTCTTAATATAAATACTAATAAAATAAGTTGTGAATTCATTATTTTCAATATTATTATGTATAATTTTTACAATGTGTACATGAAAAATTATTACCAGATGTTGTTTCGATTTGCACGCTGCTCATCGTTTAAACAGATAAATTTTAAATTAATAATCATTTATTTTATAGTAATTAAAAAAAAGAACTTAGAATTAAAAAACAATGAGTTAAAACAACGAATACTTTTAATAAAGAAAAAATGTGATGGAATTAGTAACGAAATTGAGAAATATACAGATAAAAAACAAAAAATTGAAAAAGTTTTAAATAGCAATTTAAGTGTTGATGAATTAAAGGTAAAAATTTTTGTTTTCATTTTTTTTTTTTCAAATTTTACATGATTAATTTAATAGAGCGCACATTAGTATTTTCTCAGATAATCTGACTGCCATTCGGGTTTTTGAGGTTTCAAGATTCTAATCGATGATTATTCTTGAATACTTCGAGAAACTGAATCGCTTGGCACTGAATAAGAGGGTCAGAATGATCTGAGTCATTCAATGACGAGATCGCTCGTCTCACATACCTTTCTCTCAATCTGAGACTGTTAATCATAACAAGATGCTCTGTGGTATACTATATTAGGTTGTAATTTGGACAAGCGCACCTTGATTACTGGTACTTAACGGGTGGCATACGATAGGCTAAGTTGTGTATAATAACAGCTAAACCTTTTAACTTGTTCTGGTTAAAGAAATTAGTCTCTCAACTACTCTTTTAAAAGTTGGATTCATAACCGGGGCGAAAAAATACTATACCTGACTAGCAGATGGCAGCAAATTTTATTACGACACGTAGGTGGCAAGACTAAAAAATTTAAAATAAATGAAAATATTTCAAAATTTATTTATTTACATCATAAATATTTTTTTTATAAACATTAAAATTTTACATCCTGCATATACAATTTTGATTCAATATTACATATTTAAAAAAATTAATAATAAAATATTAATTAACAATCATGGATTTATTTAATGTAATACCTCCTGGATAAATTTTATTAATATAATCATACAAAGTTTGAAGTCATGTAAGGAAAGTCGGTGCACTTTACCGAATAATCGCCTAGTAGTCGCCGACTTCGAAAGCGGACGAATAGTCGGTTCATAAAGGTATGCTGAGTAAGTTTGTAACGCTTCGGAATCTTGATAGGAGGATGGTAATGTAATTTTAAAAGCAAGTTCTTCATTTACTAAAGTTTCATCTTTCCGAGAATATTACGGATTTTATCCCAAACTTTTTCCACAAAGGTATTATTACTTTGAATGGAAAAGCTTCGTAATGGATTGTTCGATTTAGTAATTTGTGGTATTATAATGCTCGTCTAAACACTGAATGATCTAAAGAAATAATCGGCTTTATAAACATAATGAAAAAATCATATGCAGACGTTCTACATCTCGTCTAATAGTGTTGCGCCTCAATTAGCAGTTTTGTTAAATACACAACTTGCCTCAATAACTGAAACTAACCAGAATACAGTTGAGGAGAGCAATAGGTCTTCTGTCGAAACACTGTCAGTAGAACTATAATTTCATAACTTGGAAATCTCAGAATACTCTACTTGTATGCCGTGCCTGGAGAATGATGAAACCTCTATTCACGTTATATGCACCTGTAGAAATCTTCAATGTGTTTGATAGTAGAAATCTTCAATGTGTTTGATATAGAATGTTTGGGTTTGACATCTTAAATCCATTTAGCATGATAACAATCCCATCGGAGAAACTGTTGGTTTTCTGCATGTCTACTGGTTTCAATAAGATTATGTAGCTTCATCCGCTTCTGATACTTGTTTCATTGCACATGAAGGCATCCATGTCTTCAGACGATAGTGTTCTAAGGGAGGGTACATAGTACTAATAGGTCTAGGGGCAAGGGGCTCATTTGCGATTCCCATTATTATTATTGTGTTATATTTATCGTTTTATTATTATTGTGTTAATTTAATTAATGAATACTCTTTTTTTAGGCAAGAGTACAATCAATTATAACTACTTCAAATACCACCGATTCAACAAATCGTTCAAAAAAGGTAAAATAATATGATCTATAATAATGTTATTATGCAAATACAGTGTGTAATGGTTCAAGTGTACCCACTCTTTTATTTTGGAGTAAAAACAGCGATTAAATAAAGTTCGATTTTTTGCCCCAATTTCCTAGATAAAAAATTAAAATAAAATATTTGGTGAACCAGTTGATCCACAACGTTCTCAAAATACAATAAATAATAATTAGAATAAACGAATCATTCATTCAATGGTAAATATCTAAAAAAATCTTTGGTGAAAATCTTTTCTCTTATAAAGATTTTAGCTTACCATTCTTTCAAATAAAAATAAATTTATGGAAGTCTCTCTGTGAATCTCTGTGAAAGCAGATGCTGTTATCACTGGTTTTGAAAGATTTTCAACTACTTATAAAACTTTTACAGATTTTCACAGAGGAATAAAAATCGTCTGATATTTCTGTAAATAAAATTGAAAAACTTACCGATTTTTATAGAAAAATTATTTCTACCAGAGTTTCCAAAGAGGTTCCATATTAAAAACGTCTATTATAAATAAATTACTACTGACTGATTATCTTTCGAAGTCGGCGCCAATCATATGTGTAGTTAAAAGATAGCTCATTGACACCGACATCGATAGATAATTGTTCACAAGGAAATAAAGTTTTTAATTTAAAAATATTTGTTACTTTTTAGTTCATTTGAAAGCGGTCTTTCTTTGATAAATGTTTATTAGGTTCTATATATTGAAAGCTATTACGAAATTTGCAACCAGCCTGTACGATATTTTTCATTTTGGTATTAGGGTATTTTTGGCTTTAAAAAACTGATTTTGAGAGCAATTAGATGAAAAATTTTACAAAAAAATATTGGCTTCGTATATACAAAAAAATTTTTTAAATGTTGTAATTTGAAATATATTAATGACGAAATGTTAATATCGATCTCAGCGGATTTTCAAAGCTAAGCAACAGTAGACACAGTCAGTACTGGGATGGGTTACCGCCTGCGATTTCTATGTGTTGTTGTATTCTTGTATATGGTGATGACCTTAGTAGTTTAAAAAATGAAATTAAAAAGCATACTAGTTGCTCGTTCAGGTTAGCACTTATGAGAACTATTGCGCATGTTTTATTATTACTTTAGATAGTTTAATAGTAAACATTTGAAGAACACTTTGAGTAAGTAACTAACTATGATCAGTGTAATAACTGTTTCCTCTTAGAAAATTGTGTAAATTGAGCCATTTTACATTTCGTTGCCCGTAAAATTTTTGATTCAGCCCACAAGTTTAAAATTGATGGATATTTCTTTTTATTGATGTGTAACATCTCTCCGCTCGGTATCTATGAGAGTGACTTTTTGAAAAGGGACGGAAGGGCGTAACAGTGTTAAAGTGCAACAGGAAGCTAGGAAAATGCGCGATATTTAAAAAGTTTATTTACGAACTCTTGTAGAATGGATGTTTTTGGGTGGAGAGTGAATTTATGAAAATTGTATCATTTTATTGTCTAACACGTTATCAAAATTTGTAACTTGTTATGTGTAACATGATACAAAAATGTGCAAAAAGTTATAAATAAATTAAAAATAATTAAATAAATGAGTAAAATAAATAATAATAAATAAATAAATAAAAATTAAATTAAAAAAAAAAAAATATGAAATATAATAAATTAAAATCTTTCATAAATAAAATACAAAAAAAAAAAAATAATCAAATGCTTCTATAAAAATAATTATTCTTCGTTACGAAAAATCATTTTAAATAATACCAATCATTTATTCAGGATGAAATGTTAATTTAGCTTATTATTAAGAGATGTTACACATCATCAGCGAGTACTGTAAAGCTCGCTATAATCCGGTAAAAACCTGCTAATATCACGAACTGTGTGCTTTAGAATACTTAATGTGTTACAATTTTTAAAAATTAAAAAAAATGAAATTTAAAATAGGCAGAAGCTTCAAATGATTCATCATTTATAACGGTGGATGGATTTTTTATACAATCAGAAATTAATGAAAATACGAAAAAATTAATGCCAATATTAAAACAACATTTTACATGGGCAAATACAGAAGTGTTAAATGTATTATTGAATTTACAAAAGAATACTCTTCATCGACTGTCTGAATTGAATTGTTTGTCCGTAGAAAACGGGTAAGTTTATAAAAATAATATCATTAAGTAGACGAATGCAATATTTTAGTTTCGTAATACTTTTTTTTATGTGCCAAATATATGTCAATTTTTTTTTTTTTTTTTTTTAATATTTTTTTTTAGTTTTTTTGCTCGTTTACTCGTTATTTATTATAACATGTATTTCTAATGGTTGTTAAGAAATGTTATAAATCGAACGTGTTAATGGCGCATAATTATTTGTGAACGCACATGAAATGATAGTTGTTGAGGATTGGAACCTCGACATATATACAAATTTTTGAAATCGCAAATTTTTGAAAAAAATTGCTTTTTTGTTGTTGAGATTTTCACAAAAAGATATTAACTTTCCAATGGAAAGTTTTTGTAATGGGACTTAATTTTGACATATATTTAGGTTAGAACAACTCAAATTAATAAGTATCTAACTATAACTCAAATTCAACGTTTTTAGAGTGATGCCTGTGTATGTGTGTGTGCGTATGTATGTACGTTTGGAATATATCGACGTGAAACTACTTTCATTCGATGCGTAATTACATAAATTAGAACTGAATTGCTTTTCAACGAAATCAGTCGATCTATTTTCTGTTGAAGATGCAATAAAAAAAAAAGGGCAAAAAGAACACTTAATTATTTGATTAATTATTTATCTTAAGAATTCTCAAGAATATATTTCCTAGACTTTTAATCGAATTGACTTCAATCTTTGATATAATATTTTACACATATTGTACTATATAATAAGAAAAAAAGAACTCATTTTTGTATAACACATTGTATATAACTTTTTTTACTAGAACAAAATCTTTTGACGTCAAAATGGAATTGGTAAAATTATGTGCGTTTATAAATGAATATCATTTTAAAGCAGAACACAATCAAACCGAAGCAGAAAAATATGAAGAATTAATTAAAAAAGAAATTTTTGCAAATATCGATGAGGTAAGGCATCTTCAAAAATTACTATAAACGATTATTTTTAATTAATATTAAAATTTTTAATTTATAGAATAGTAAACAATATGAATATTTGGCACTTAAATGTAGTGAAATTGGAACTATGGCTGCAAAAAAATGTTTTCAGAATGAAGTTAATCAATTAGAAGTTGGCACTGATGAACATTCAATGGAATTAGAAAATTTAACGAAGAAAGTGGTTGAAATTCAATCTGATATTGTAAGAAATTGTTTTTTTATTTGTAAATAATTCAAAATATGATCTTTACAACAATTTCCTCATTGCACCATATTGAATGTCTCAAATTCTTAAACTATACTGCCAAAAAAGTCACTAAAAGCATAAAGAACTGCTTAGAAAGAGTTATGCTTATTATGACTTACAACGCTGTTTAAGATTAATCTAGGATATTTACCTGTTCAGTGAAAAGTTGCACAGATGGTAGTGTTTTCAAAGTCAGGAAAAACTCCGCATAATGTAAATTTATTTCTTGTAAACTAAGTAATTTATTTTATCGTACTTGAAATTTTGGTTTGACAATGAATGAATCACTCAGTCTAAAAGAATTCTCGAAAATAGTATGAACATAAAAAAAAGCTAATAGATAAATAATATGGAATATTTATTAAAAATTTTTGTAGATACAATATTAACCGAACTAACTCACGGAAAATGACATTAGTATCGTTTAATGTTGAATATCGTAAAAACGAACAATAATTCAGAGAAAACTCATTGAACTTTTATTAAAGTACGTAAAAAGACTTTCATAATTAAATGAGTTTTTGTTGAAATCGTTATCGCAAAAACTAACGTTATCCATATCTTTGAGGAAATTTAAGTTAAGAGAAGCGTGTGGTTTCAATATATTTAATTCTCGTAAATGTCTTATCATCCGTTCAATATGAATTCTTAAACTGGTTATTTGTTTAGTTTCTGTAGCTTCAGCTTTTGAAAGTTTAACACCAAATAAAACACTTGGGGGCCGTACTAAACGCACATTGCGTAAATAAATTTCCACATGTTTGAAACCTCTGTCCGCTATCACACACATACACGGTTGCAAATACTTTATAAAATCACATGATTCTACCAAACAAGTGTCTGTTATACGTCCTCCATAACCAGGTGAAATATAATTTACTAAACCATTTGGTGTGCAAGAAACAAGGTATTTAATTGTGTTACATTTCTTGTATTCCGACCACGTAAGAGCTTGATTCAATGCCTTAGAAGGCTTATGTATTTCAATTTCCATGCAATCTATAATACAACTTACATTATTATATTTATGCCTAAAGGCCATCGGTAAATTTTTTTAGTCAGTTCATTGTCTAGTTTTACAATAAAAGGCCGTAATACACTCGCTAATATTTTTACATTTTTTAAAAAGATTCTACTTGCCTACGATGAATCCATGGCAAAATCATCTGCAAGTTCACGGAATGAAGTATTTAATCGAATTTTTTTAGACACAATAAAATATGGTTATAGGGGATATTTGTCTGATCTTGAATCAAATTAATTAAATAATAACACTTTATAGGAACCCCAATGGAAGAACGTGGATTTCTTGCGATTTTATTTAATGTGATTTCTAATATAATTAAATTCTGTCGTTTTATTAAATTTTAACACATAAAATATTTTGTTGACTTGACATATAGATTTAAACAAAATAAAAACAACATATTACGTCATGTTGAATATCATACTACGTCACTAGTAACGTTCATCTTGGCTACAACCTTTTTTGTGATTAATTCAAATGACATGGAAAAAATTCAATAATTTACCATAAAATTTAATTTTTTTTGTTGAATTAATGTTTTTTTCGTAATTAGTAGACGTTTACTTATATTTTAGAAGGGTAGTTCAAAATCTGTCATCATGCCTATTAGACGTTACGAATTTGACTGTCAACTTTGGCCTTTTTCACAAAGGTATTATTAGTTTGAATGGAAGAAATTCCGTAATATCGGATTCTTAGCATTTAAGAAAAAAAAAAGAAGAAAATACGAAACCATTTACTTTAATATAAAAATATTGATTTTAAAACAATGCGCTAACTGGTAAATCAATTGTAATTTATAAAGTTGCAAACCTATAAAAAAAACTATATTGATCATTATTGATTTTTTTACTTTGACAATTTTTTTAAATTACCAAATGTTTTTCCATTTTTTTGGTTTTCTGGTAAGCATTCTCAATCTGATGTAATAGACCAGGGCAAATAACAAAATATCAATTCCATGCTCTTCACATGGAAATGAAAATTTATAATTCGATGGCGAAAACTTTCGCTATTGTCAATTCAAAAACATCGGTTTGCGAAGCATAATCCCCAACACACGTTTCTGTATAGTTTATTAACTTAAATAATTGTACATTTGGATGAATCAATCCACCGTTCGATTGGAGTTTTTTTTGTTCAAATTTATATTATTTGGTACTTTAAATACCGAAGGTTTAATTTTAAAGCCCTTAAGCCTACAATTTTCCAAAATACAGGAAGTCGACATTGTGTAAAATAAAAATTTAATTTGTGGTATAATGCACGTCTAAATTCTTTGAAAGATTCTAAGAAAGCAAGACATAACCGATATTTTAAAAAAATGAAAAAACATGCGCATACGATGTATATACATTCGAGTGTATATACGATGTATATACACTGCATTTTACATGCAGTTTTGGTAACTATAGAAGTTGCCTCAAGAAGAGTACGATAATTTGTTAATTCATTGAATATGAAAGGGTGAAATCTATTATAATATACAACCGTGAATATAAAAAATGGAGATAGTTTGTTAAAGAAGTTGTTGTTGTGGGTATAAATACTGTAAGCGGCAGTGCGATCGATTATAATAAACATGGCGGTTGATTGTTCACTCTGTCCTCGCTTAGATAGGAACGATTTTGAATCAATTTTAATTTAATTTTCAAAGTTTATTATATTATTGAGTCTAGTTTCACATTTTGAGGTAAAATATAGCAAATTCAGTTTCAGTCCGGTTTCGATATATAACTGTTATTAAATATTAACGATTAAAATATGTAAATGTATATTGAAATAAATGAAAATTCAATTTTTTTATATTATGAATAACTAATTAACAGTTATTGAAACAAATTTATATTCTGACCGTTAATTTGTGCAAAACCATATCAATGAATAATAACACTAAATATTTAGCAAATTCTTTTTATTCATTGTAACAATATTGTTTCGGTTAATATAATCATTTTCAAACAATAAATTCTGTTTCTATTACAGCTGCTGCTGTTACATACAAAAAAATTTTTTGTTTATTCAATTTTTGTTATAACAAGTTAAAAATATTATACAAAGTGAATGATTATTACATCAAACACCCAACCATGTCAAGGCCTAAAAACAAAAATTATAATACTTCCGATCAAAATACAGTCTTGAAATCACTTCCGATTTAACTTTTTTTTTTTGATAAATTATGATAGAACATTATAATAAAGCAAAAATTTATAAATTATGATAAAACAAAACATTTAAAATAAATTATAACAATAAAAGCACAAAAAAATAATTATGATAAAAACACGAGACATTTAAAATAAATTATCAACACAAAATATCACAGAAACTAGAATAAAAACATTTTTTAGATCTAATTGATGACCAAAAACAATGATAGAAAGTGGGATCTGTCTGGTCGTTTAAAAGGTCACGGTTGGATTTATTTTTAAAAATTTCTTGTAACTCCAAAAGGTTTAATTTTGCACGTTTGTTGGCTTTATGTAAAATTTCAAGCTTATGGTCATACTCCTAAAGATGGTTGGCAAAGGGAACATAATATTTTACTACTTGAAAATTTTACATGATTATTTCACAAAACAGTAAATCCAATTTGAATTGGAATGTAAGTAGTATTTTTAAAATTGGTTGTTTTCCGACATTTTGGGAATATATTATAAATAAAATTATATATAAATTATATTTATTAAAAATATATCTATCTATATATATATAAAAATCAAATGCTGTTCGTTAGTCACACTAAAATTCGAGATTGGCTGAACCGATTTGGCTAATTTTGGTCTTGAAATATTCGTGAAAGTTCAGGGAAGGATTAAACGGTGAGAAACATAAATATTAAGTAAAGGAAAATACTATAAACGACAATTTAATTTTCGAATACAAAATGTTCCTAGCTGTGAAACATATTTTGTCTTTTTTTTTCTCACATGTTACAAATCATCATTTCCATAGAAACCAAAATCTAATTTTGAAATTCAAAATAAAACTTATTTATCTCTTCTCACTAGCAGTATGACGAACTGTCAACTATATAAAGTGTGCATATCGCATTGTTCAAGTATTACCGGAATCATTCTTGGTTCAGGAGGTCCATATACCTTTCATCAAGTGTATGTGTACCACAGCAAAAATTATCGGGTGAACACGGTCCCGGCTGTACCCCAGCAAATATCAGGTAAATACCGGGTGCATATAATGTACTGGGTGCACCAAATACCGGGAATCCGATAAGAAAGGATTTGAAATTCTTCCCCTAAGTGTAAAATTGCATCCGCATGTAAACGATGTAATATCATTTGTTAAAATGTGAAAAATAACACAGCAACGCGTAAACCGGGTGGGTATGCTTCAAAATATAAATTAATATAATAATTTATTCTGATTTGCCGTAGCTTCATTATTTAGTTATAGACAGTTGAGAATATGTTATTATATTTAGGAGATATTGATTGATGTTGATTAGAAATAATTTATATAACAAAACAATATGTACACGGGTCAGCTATTCAAAATAGAATTTATTTATCTCTTCTTTTCTATATTAGTGGTTCTGTACTTCCTTTTACTATTTTTCATCAAGTATATGAGAACCACAGCACAATATACACGAATTGTGGGTGCACGAGGTACCGGGTGACATCAAACACGAGTGTATATATAAATATTTCGTGTCACGGGTATCCCACACCAAATAGTGGGTTACACATCAAATACCGGGCACCCATAAGAAAAGATTTTCTGAAATGCTACCCCCAATGGAATGAAAAGCTGAGGCAAAGTTTGTATGGGACAACGGAATTCCTTCGTCCAATCTGCTTCAAATTTTGCATGCAATCGATGTAATATCAATTGTCACCGCAACGTGTCCGGGTATGCTTTAAAATATATATTAATATCATTATTTATTCTAATTTGCCTTAGCTTTCAGTATTTAGAAATAGAGGAAAGTTATTATACTTAGAAAATGTTGAAGTTAATTAGAAATATGTGGCAAAACGACGTTTGCTGGGCCAGCTAGTTATGAATAAAATTATAATATAATTATAAATAAAAAGTGGAAATTTGGTAAATATTTAGTGTTGTTATTTATTGTTTAAAAATATTAATATTTAGCGCTAATTTGTTTATGGTAAAATATCCGCAGTTCTGACTTTTCCCATCAAAAACTATTTAAATCAATTTTATTAATACTTAATTTTAGATTACAACAATAAATTTCGGTTTATTTTAGGATGAAAAAAGAAAACTTATTGAAAAATATTATTGTGAAATTCTACCTTATTTTGAATCGTGTCTTGAAACACAGCAAGCATTGAACAAACAATATTCTATGTTCAAATTTAATGTCGATAACGCATTTACAAATATATCAAACGATGTTTTTCAAAATCATATAGAAACTATTAAATTTATTGATTTTCCACTACAATTTTCTAGAAATCAGTAAGTTTTTTAGACTATATTTTATTTTTTCTCCTAAAAGTATACTAATATGCTAATGATTATTTTAGATATCAAAATATCAATAATTGCTGGGTAATTCTAATTCTTAATTCATCAGAGTTAGAAAATTTAAATGAATTTATGTTAAGGGTATTAAATACACCAGATACACGACCAGAAATCATTCTATTTCGAATATTGGTTAAAAAATTGAATGGATTTGATGAACCTTCATATGAAACAACAACTTTTGGAGACTTTAATGGTTCATGTAAGTGCACATTAAGGGTGAGGGGTTATCCACAAATGTTAGAAACGCACTCCTTAATGTATTTTTTTACATTAAGTTGTGTAAAAAAATTGAATTTTTTACATTAAGAGCACACTCCTTAATCTTTCAAATTTTGTGCCCAAATAACTTATCCAAATGTTATAAAATTTGGTATGCACAATATTAACATGAAAACAAAGGGCTTGTCGATAAGTTTTTTTTGTAAAAACATTTATAAATTGAAAACATTAATACCATTTGGTATACGTATTCATTCATCACAAAAATAGTCAATTTCCGTCTGCCTGCCTGTTCTTCATCAAGTTAACTAAAAAAAAGATGATATTTTAGCCACGTATTCTAGACATAAAAAGTGAGTTTAAGTTCGTACATAAGCAAAATCGGTCCATTGTGTCCTGTGACCTAACTTTCAAACCAAACAAGTAAAAGTTAAAAGAAAAATTAACTTTTGTTTGAAACATTTTTACTCAAATTGTTTAGATTCGCCATAAGTTCAGCTAACATTTCGCTAATAAACACAAAAATAATTGGAATACATTGCTAATAAACACATGTATAATTGGAATACATATAATTATAAATGTATTTATAATTGTGTAGACTGTACCCTGAAAAAAAAGTCCTATTCAATCCCATATAAATCGAATAGGACTTTTTTATCAGTATATATTTATAGTATTTTTTCAATGAAAATAAAAATGGTTAAATATTCATATCTCAACTATATGTCGAGTATCTAAACCATTAATACTGTTAGTTATTTTCATTTGGTTGATTTTAACGCTCAATTTTTAGTTATTCGTGAAAAATCGTTTAAAAACATGGCATTTTTTAATGAAAAATTTTCTATCGCAAATAACTCGATATTGAATTTTCGAAAAAACTCTATAGAATAATTTTTGCTTAAAATTTGTTGTTTTGTCAATTCTTGTGGTTGGTTATTCTTTATTTTGCAATCTTAATCCCTTAAAGGGGGCACACGACGCGATTTGTGTGAAATCGGCGATATCATACATATGATTTGCTTATGGAAACCAATGTATAGGCCCACACGGCGTGATTTTCGTGATTTTAAATCATACATGTGATAAAAAAATCGTTATACAAATCCTACGTTCATAAAATCACATGGCCAACTATTTTTTATTCTTGTTTATACAGTCATATAAATCAATGTTTATAACAAAGATAGTTATATGTATTATAGGTAAATATTATTATGTTCATATTTAAAAATAGAACAGGCATAATAGGTGCATCCAATAAACCAGATCATAAATTTAAAAAAAAGTAATGATGTTCTACAAAATTTAAAAACCTATTTTCTTATAACAATTTTCACTTGTATACGACCAGAGGAATGTGGTAAAGGGAAATGAATCATCCCCCTTTTCAAGCATCAATATTATTTTTATTCATTTCAATAACTTAATGTAAATAAACAGAAAGGAACTTTACACTTATTTTATAAAGTTATGCCAATACATCTTATACTTTAACTAAAAAACAAAATATATATCGATTCTTCTTATTTTCTTTGTCTAATTATTTATATACAAAATGAAGCGTATTTTAAATACAATGATTGTACAGTGGCTGTAATCTGTGTCTTCTAATCACAAATCAAATAACACAAGTTAAGGTAACAAATAACAGAGTTAACTTTTTAGATATTCGATATAAGATTGAGCATCAATGTTTGAACTACTTTAATCATTATCATTCATAAAATACTCTAATAATCTGTGTAATCAACGTCAGACCCGACAGACGTTGTCCTGTACACACGTTGTTAATTCGACAATTTCAAACAATGTCTTCAATAAGCTGTAACAATCTGGATTGTTTTGATGAAAATTATTATTCAAGAGTTATTTTAATATCTAACGTCATTATATGTACACTCATCCAAATTCGACCGATCGGTAGCATGTGAGTATATACTGTGCGTATAAGTATGCATATACTGTATGAGTGAAGGTAAATGTAGAAGCTGTGTTAACTAAAAAGATGCATCTATTACCACACTCCACGGATGAAATTTGTAGACTGGATAATAGCAGCCATTGTCTTTGATTATTGACACGGATATTTCTAGGCGTCACCGAAAATTTTAAGCGAATGAAATGACTGATTGCAGGCTGGGATATTATCCGTGGAGTGTGGCAATAACAGCATCTTTTTAGTTAACACAGCTTCTACATTTCACTTCACTCATATGCATACTTATACATACAGTATATAATACAGTAGGGTGGAATCGAAGTAAGTATATTTTGTATAAATTTTTTATCAAATTTACACGTGAGTTTTATAACAACCAACCTAACCTAAAAATTTATTTTCTTGCTTCTTAATTTTGAAAATGAATAAATTTTTAAAGTATATAATTTTTAATAGAATTTTTTTCTAATTTTTTAATAATTTTTTTAATTTAAAACATTAATAATAAAAACAATTTAAAAAATTTATTATGAAATTAATGAGCTATACAAAAAATTTTTAGGTTAGGTTGGTTGTTGTCAAACTCAAGTGTAAATTTGATAAAAAATTTATACAAAATATACTTACTTCGATTCCGCCCTAAATTCGAAAAAACTATTATTTTTTAGGCACACTTCAAAACTCTTCAAACATCAATTTCCATTCGTAGTTATTTAATATTTGATGCTGCGATGGTAGCGCAGTCTACCGGATCCAATGTAAAACATTCCAAAATTAACAAATACTTATAAATGAAAAATTAGTTAAATAAACATTTTCCAGTAGACCAAATTGTGATTCTAAACCATTTTCGAATCCCCTTGAACTCACACAAAAAATTTCATCAAAATCGGTCCAGCCGTCTAGGAGGAGTTCAGTGAAATATATATATAAAGATACATATTTTTTTTTTAACAAGAGGGGGAAATACATAAAAATGCACTGGCCGGATAGTCACCTTTCCAGGAGACTTTCGGCACGGTGCGGGGAGGACTTTCTCGGACCAGAAGAAGTCTAGAACATACCCGCTAAAACCCTTAACTCTTGAGGATACTCCATTGCACCCCGGGCGGAACCGCCGTCAGGCTTTACTTCGCCCGAAGATGACTGGCTGACTATTGCCTATTTCATTATTGCCGCTGTGGAAGTCTGCTTAATCGATCTCCCTGGAGAATCTTCATCATCTTGGCCGCTGCATGGGCCACCGCTTTCCAAGTTTCCTCACAGCCGACCATCGGGCCGACGAGGTTTTCAGGCGTACCCTGGTAATGGAGAACAGCATTACATATATATTAATTTATTATATATATATATATATATATATTATATATATGTCAATATATATAATATATATATATATATATATTATATATATGTCAATATATATAATATATATATATATATATATATATATATATATATATATATATATATATATATATATATATATATTATATATATGGCAAAATATATAATATATATATGGCAAAAAAGCAAAATGGATACATTGAGGTCATTAGATTCATGACCAAATTTTACCATAAAAAAAGATTTGAAAAAAAATCCTTTGATTAAAAAACAAAAAACTGTTGGAATATGAGAACGCACCCATATTTATTATGTTGCCAGGTAACATATTTATTATGTTACCCTTTTTGTCTTGTCACTTCGTCTATTCTTGTATGTAAAGTTTTTCTATAATATACGTGTGGCATTTTTTTATTCAAGTTCAAGTTATTTAGTTATCAACCCAGTTATTGCCAACAAAAACTTTTTCGGAAAATGTTTATATATAAAAAGTGGGAATTTGCTAAATATTTAGTGTTATTATCATAATAAATATGTCTGCAAATTTGTTAATTTTTTGTTCTAGTCTATAGGTTTCAGGATAACATAAATCCAACCTTTTTTTTGTTTGTACATAAACAAGCATTCACATGTTTTTATTTTTAAATATAAAAAAAAAAATATTCAACTATAATACATATAACATCATCATATCTTTGTCATAAACATTGATTTATATCAAAGTATCAACAAGAATAGGTAGTTCTAATACATAAAGCTATGTTTGTCATAAACATTGATTTCTATGACAGTATAAATAAGAATAAATATGGGTGCGTTCTCATATTCCAACAGTTTTTTGTTTATTAATGAAAGGATTTTTTTTTAAATCTTTTTTTATGGTAAAATTTGGTCATGAATCTAATGACCTCAATGTATCCATTTTGCTCATTTACGAACTTAGACAATTAGCTGTCTCTTTAAAACCGCAACATAAATAAAAAGTAACAAAAATTGTCGATGTGATGTTATGAACGTAGAATTTGTACTGCGATTTTTTTATCATATGTATGATTTAAAATTACGAAAATCACACCATGTGCGACTATACATTGCTTTACATAAGCAAATCACATGGATGATATCGCCGATTTCACACAAATCGCTTCGTGTGCGATGTGTTGTTCAGACCCTCTGTATATTATAAATAAATAAGTCTATCAACAATAGGTAAATTTTTTTTCATTTTTTAAATTTCAAAGAATATATTGAAATATTTAATATTAAACATTAAATATTTAATATTAAACATTAAATATTTAATATTAAATTAAAACTTATTAACCTTTACAAAATTATCATCACATTATATAATCTATGATTAATTGATTTATATATCTTTCCTTATTTATTATATTTGTTATTCAGCAGTGTAGAGTAAAAAAAATTATTTTTGAGTATAGCTTTAAAAAAAAAAATACATATAATATGTATTATTTTATAATTCTTTATAAATAAATAGATGATATTAATATTATCATCTTAATTCGTTCAAATTTTCATACTTAACAATGTACAATATTAAACAGTTAACACTAGTAGTTGTTATTTGTAGATATCAGATGTAGCGAAAATAATCATTTTAGAAAAATAAGTTTAATACAACAAAGAAAGTGTCGTCGATTTTCAAGATTATTTTGTACCAAATTTGAAATTGCACTTAAAATTTACCTGAGGAACTTAAAATTTTATTCTTTTGAAAGTTTTTACTTTGTTTATTTTCGAATTCAAAAGGATTAAATTTTAAGTTCCTCTGGTTAAATTTTAAATGAAATTTCAAATTTGGTACACAATAATCTTGAAAATCCACTTTCTCTGTTGTATTAAACTTTATTTTTTTAAATGATTATTTTCGATGCACTTGATATCTGATAACTAAAAATAACAACTAACAGTATTAATTGTTTAAAATTGTACATCGTAAGTATGCAAATTTGACGTATGGTTTTCCAACAAATGAGAATACTGCTAACTTTATATTAAGCTAGCAGTTAACTACTTCGAAAACGGGCAGAATCACTCAAAACATAGCTCATTACATACTGCTAATTTAGTGCTCATTTAATGTCATAAAAGATAATTAGATGCTCAAGCGGTTTTCCAAAAAATAAGAATACTGCTAACTTTATTTTAAACTAGCAGTTAACGACTTTCAAAAATGGGCAGAATCACTCAAAACAAAGCTCATTAATTACTGCTAATTTAGTGCTCATTAAATGCCAAAAAATAAAATTTGTTGTCCAAGTGGATTTCCAAACAATTAGAATACTGCTAGGGGAAAATCAGATATCCAACCTATCCGAAGAATTAAAGGCGTTAAACATATAAATTAACGAATTAAAATCAAAATAAAACAAATTTAGATCTCGTAGGCGATCGAGATCACGCGACGCGAATAAACCCCCAAACTGCTGGTACCATTTTAAATACGGGGCAGATGCTCGAAAATGCATAAAACTGCAATTTTACAAATCCGCAAGGCAAAACAAACAGTAAACATAATTCTGGAAAATAAAAGGTTGGTTTCCAAACCAAAAAAAATCAGAATATAAACTTTTCGCCGCAAATTCAACTCCAATCACACATACGGCAAAAAGGTACTATTACTAAATTTCGGATTACACCGAGATTTTAGATAAAATTTCGTCATAGCGGACGTTGCGAAAAAAATTATCGGAGCCGTTTCCTTAAAAATTTTAAAATATTCATCGATATGAAACGCGGTAAACGGAACAACGTCAATTCGGACATCCGGTAGCATTCGAAAAACTAATAGTATTATCCTCTACTATCTCCTATCTCCAGGTCTAACAAGTCCTTTTTTGACGGGACATTTTATTTAAGAATGTCTCAAGTTTTTTTCAGTTTTGTGAAAAGATTGATCATGAAATTGGGAGAACGTATTATGTACTCCGAAATGGTTATTCAACCTTCAATTTCGAATGGAATACAAATTTCTAGTCATTCCGCGCAATTGGTCACCAAATTAAATGTTATTTATCCATGCATACCTAAAATTAGCATTTTTTGTATCGTTCACAATAATTGATTGTTTTTTTTTATAGATACTCCAGAATTTTTCATGGATCGAAGAAAAGAAATAATAACAACTAAATCTAAACTAGAATTCGATTCAAATTCAATTGAATTAATGACACCAAAATTAGAAAAATTATTTGAATGTTGGTTACAACAAAATTTCAAAGCTGTTGTATCGGAGACACGATTCTTCGATGGTAAGAATTGTAAATACTATGAAAAAAAATATGATTCGTTTTATGAAAGTTTAAAAAATTGTTAAATAAAAAAAATTTATAAAAATTAATTTTGTGTAAATTCCAAATATTTGTTATATTTTCGAAACATATTCATAAAAGTTAGTCTAATTTAAATTTCAGATATTTCTTATATTTTCTAAAAATATTAATAAAAATAAATTAATTTAATTAAAATTCTAAATATTATTAATCTAATCTTAATTCAAAATTTTTGTAATTTTCTAAAAATATTAATAAAAATTAATTTTATGTAAATTCCAAATATTTGTTATATTTTCTAAAAATAATTCATAAAAATTAAGTTAATGTAAAATCCATATATTTATTTTCTAAAAAAAAGTTAATAAAAAATACACTGCCAATAATGGACTTAAAACTTCCTCGCGATACAAATATGGTCACTTAAATAGCTGGTATGTGATCAACGAATAAGTTGCAATTTGGATAAGAGATTGAAAAAAAGTATTTCTATATTTCAATCATATACATTGTTTTTTGTATAATTTTTTTTTTTAACTGTTAATGAATTTTTTTTTTATTTTATAACTTGGTTATTTGAATTTTTCACCAAAATTTTGAGGTTATGTGAAAAAATTGTAAATACAAAAGTTGTAGATCTTTTTATTACCTACAACTTTGCCATTTAACTTTTTTCTATAGGACTTGTAGTTTTACCGGAAATCAAGAGAAACCATTTTTTACCCTTAAAAACTCACCCCATCCCACTTCCCGAACTCGGATCGACCGTAATTTATTTTTCCTTTCATTTTCATCATATCTTCCGTTTCCAATTGGTTTCAGTCTACTATAATTTGTACCACTTTTTACCATTTTTTAAGGCTTCTACCCTGGGATATTGTTTTTTATGTAAATTATTGTAATCACATTGTAAAAAAATAATATAGTTAAAATTGGTTATAATATAAATTTTTTTGTTACTATATGTGTTGATTCAATATAGATCTATTTTAATGTTGATTTCCCTTATTTTTCTATAGAAACCGATTGGAAAACTAATTTGTTTATGCTAAATTTTGTTTTGCTTATTTAGGCACATCGCACATGACGCGATTTGTGTGAAATCGGCGATATCATACATATGATTTGCTTATGGAAACCAATGTATAGTCGCACACGACGTGATTTTCGTGATTTGAAATCATACATGTGATAAAAAAATCGTTGTAAAAATCCTTCGTTCTTAAAATCACATGGGCAACTTTTTTTTATTCTTGTTTATACAGTCTTATAAATCAATGTTTATGACAAAGATAGAGAGTTAAATAATGTTATTTTTAATATTTAAAAATAAAAACATGTCAATGCTTGTTTATATACAAACAAAAAAAGGTTAGATTCATATCCTGTACCATATAGAACAGTCTTAATAGGTGCATCTTATAAAGCAGATCATAAATTTTTTTAAAAAATACATATGCTTTAAAGAAAAGGAACGAAGAGTAGCGATTATTAAGTAAATGCTTATAATATCCTGCAATATTTATATCTTTGAATACATGCTATACTTTTATCACATATATAGTATTGTTGCAACTGTTGTGTCGTATACGGATAGAGATTACTTTCCATAAGAAAATTACATGTACGAAATCGCACTGTGTGCGATATGCATAATCAAATAATGAAATCGTAAGAATTCCATCATGATTCGACAACAATCGTATGTAATTTTACATTCGTAAGCAACGTTGTCAAATACATAAGAGCTTGCACCTATAGTATATCTCAGTTAAATGCTCAACCTAAAAAATTTCTAGACATATTTATTATTTGTGGATAGCAAAAAGGGAAAAACCTCTTTCTCTAGGTATACTTCTCCTAATTGTTGTAGCAACGTTGCAATAGATACAACATTCCTTCATTATGGCAGTAATGACATTCTGCAAGTGAGTTTATAAACTTATTTTCTTATAACACTTTTCAAGCGTCAATATTAATTTCATTCATTTCAATAACAGAGTAAATAAACAGAAATGAACTTTAGACTTATTTTATAAAATTAAGCCAATACATCTTATACTATTACTCAAAAATATTATATATATTGATTCTTATTATTATTTTATATGTTTACAAAATGAACTGTAGAAATACAGTAATTGTACAGTGGCTATAATCTGTATCTATTCTAATCGCATTAAACAAATAAAACAAGTTAAGGTAACAAATAACAGAGTTAATTTTTTAGATATTCGATATAAGATTGAGCATCAATGTTTGAACTACTTTAATCATTAGCATTCATAAAACACTCTTATATCTATACAGTTATAAATATATATATATATATATATATATATATATATATATATATATATATATATATATATATATATATATATATATATATATATATATATATATATATATATATATATATATATATATATATATATATATAATTGCGGAAATTCGCATTTCGTCTTATATATATATAATTTGTAAGACGAAATGCGAATTTCAAATGGCTTAAAGTATAATCTATTATAATCTATATTATTTATGATGTATTTCATCCTTTAAGACACTGTATATACATATTTTGTTATTAGTAAACAAATTATGTATTACCCCTTCTTCAAAAAACGTTACAAAGTCGGAGCAACTTCTGTTGCTCCGTGCGTGTGCGACTAAGGCACATCGCACATGAGGTGATTTAGGTGAAATCGGCGAAATCGCCGATATCAGCGATATCACAGCATTTTAGTCGCACACGGAGCAACAGAAGTTGCTCCGACTTTGTAACGTTTTTTGAAGAAGGGGTAATACATAGTTTGTTTACTAATAACAAAATATGTATATACAGTGTCTTAAAGGATGAAATACATCAAGTAATAAATAATATATATTATAATAGATTATACTTTAAGCCATTTGAAATTCGCATTTCGTCTTACAAATCTTATATATATATATATATATATATATATATATATATATATATATATATATATATATATATATATATATATATATATATATATATATATATATATATATATATATATATATATATATATAAAAGGTTGTCAGAGTATATTAGTATTTACCCATTTCAGTCTCCCGTTCGTCATGAAGATAACTAAAAAACGACAAGAGACAGCTAGTTGAACTTTTGGTGTCATATTCTGGATCTTAAGAGTGACTCTAAGTTCGTCAATTGGCAAAATCGGTATAATGGGCTAATTAGATCTTTGATCCATAAAAAAACTTTTATGGATCTTTGATACAAAACAAACACAAAAAACTTGTATGAACATTTTTCGTATATAATAAGAATCTGTTAATTAGCTTAAACTGTGGGGAATATAAACATTCCGAAAAATGTTCATACATTTTTTTTTTTTTAATCAAACATTTACCGTTTTGAATCTTTTTTAATGGTTAAGTTGGGTTATGGATCTAATTATCCCATTATACCGATTTTGCTCATTTACGAATTTAGACACACTTTTAAGATTCAGAATATGACACCAAAAGTTCAACTGCCTGTCTCTTGTCGTTTTTCAGTTAAAATTAACTCTGTTATTAGTTACCTTAACTTGTTTTATTTGTTTAATGTGATTAGAATAGATACAGATTATAGCCACTATACAATTACTATATTTCTACAGTTCATTTTGTAAACATAAAATAATAATAATATCAGTATTTAATAGTATAAGATGTATTGGCTTAATTTTATAAAATAAGTCTAAAGTTCATTTCTGTTTATTTACCCTGTCATTGAAATGAATGAAATTAATATTGACGCTTGAAAAGTGTTATACGAAAATAAGTTTATAAACTCTTGCAGAACGTCATTACTGCCATAATGAAGAAATGTTGTATCTATTGCAACGTTTCTACAACAATTAGGAGAAGTATACCTAGAGAAAGAGGTTTTTCCCTTTTTGCTATCCACAAATAATAAATATGTCTAGAAATTTTTTAGGTTGAGCCTTTAACTGAGTAATACTATAGGTGAAAGCTCTTATGTATTTGACAACGTTGCTTACGAATGTAAAATTACAAACGATTGTTGTCGCATCATGATGGAATTCTTACGATTTCAGTATTTGATTATGCATATCTTACACAGTGCGATTTCGTACATGTAATTTTCTTATGGAAAGTAATCTCTATCCGTATACGACACAACAGTTGCAACAATACCATATATGTGATAAAAGTATAGCATGTATTCAAAGATATAAATATTGCAGGATATTATAAGCATTTACTTAATAATCGCTACTCTTCGTTCCTTTTCTTTAAAGCATATGTATTTTTTAAAAAAATTTATGATCTGCTTTATAAGATGCACCTATTAAGACTGTTCTATATGGTACAGGATATGAATCTAACCTTTTTTTGTTTGTATATAAACAAGCATTGACATGTTTTTATTTTTAAATATTAAAAATAACATTATTTAACTCTCTATCTTTGTCATAAACATTGATTTATAAGACTGTATAAACAAGAATAAAAAAAAGTTGCCCATGTGATTTTAAGAACGAAGGATTTTTACAACGATTTTTTTATCACATGTATGATTTCAAATCACGAAAATCACGTCGTGTGCGACTATACATTGGTTTCCATAAGCAAATCATATGTATGATATCGCCGATTTCACGCAAATCGCGTCGTGTGCGATGTGCCTAAAATGCTATCGGCGATTTCGCCGATTTCACCTAAATCACCTCATGTGCGATGTGCCTTACACAAAATTTAAATCGAAAAATATAAATTTTAAATTTTTTCTTAATATATTTTGTTATTGCCAAAATAGATAAGATAACAGTTTTTACTATGAATATCTCGATTTCAAAATTTGGTCACTATTGTCTAGTAAATTTAATGCTAATGTATTTGCATGTGTTTCTAATCTTTCTAAGTAGTTTGCACTACATTTCCTATTTCACTTTTCACTGTGTTCACTCCTACGTCATTACGGGTTTCACTATTTGGAATAAAGTAGGGGCATCATAGTTCGAAGCATTTTAGATTGGAATCTTTCGAAAATTTCAATATTGGAATTTGATGCTGTGCCCCATAGTTGGATTCCATAAGTCCAAATTGGTTTAAAAGCAGCTTTATATACCAATGCTCATTTGTTGGTAGGTCAGCAGTATACAATAAATATAAAATCTTCCCAAGAACAGTTCCCTGAGGAACGCCTGATATTATTAGATGCAGCTCACTTGTTTCATTGACAAATTTTATTTGAAAGTATCTTTCTTGAATGTATGATTTAATGATACAGTATAATGTATGGGGAAGCATTCTTTTCACACTTTGTTGAATGTTTGGCTTACATCAAGAAATGCAATGGAACAGTAGCTCTTCTCCTCAAATATCTGGTTTATGATTTTAACCAGTCGATGAACTTGTTCAATAGTTCCATGCTGCTTGCAGAAAGCAAATTGATGTTCTGGTATCAACTGATTTCTGGTAATTATTGTGTTCAACCGTTCCAGTAAAAGTTTTTCTAACAGTTTTCCAAATATTGGCAATAAACTAATTGGTCTGTACGATGAGGTATCATTTATAGGTTCTCCTGGCTTGGAAATCGTAATTACCTGGGCAACTTTCCACTGACATGGAAAATATTCTAATCTAAGAACGGCATTATAGATCATAGTCACTACACCCCTTCTAGGGAGTTCTTTGATGATTTTTCCAGTTATTAGATCGTATCCTGATGACTTATTTATGTTTATTTTTTATACATTTAATTATTTCTTTGACAGTGAATAGTTCTGGAATTTGGGTCATTTGATATGGTGCAGTGAGGAAATTAATAACTTCAAGTTCTTCCTCTTCTGTACATTCAGAGGGTAGTGGTGTGAAGACTTCTTGTAAATGCTTAGCAAAAGTGTTTGTTTTCTCCAGATCAGTACGTGCCATTATTTTTTCGAATAGGTGGAATGGGGTCACGTGGATGACTTAATCTCTGGGTAGCCTTCCAATGCCAGTAATCCATTTATTTGGTCCCATCAAGTCCTTGTAAGTAACTATTGAATGATTCATTTTTAAGGCTTTTTATCAATTATTTTAGTTCTCTTCTTGCTATACCATAACGAGTTTTGTCTGATGGATATCTACTATGTTGCCATATTCTACGAAGTCGACGTTTTTCCGCTATTTTATGCTTAACATTTATTGAGCAGTTTTGTAGTTGGTTGCGTAAGGGTACTTTAGGGGTGTTTTCCCATGCAGCTTCTTGAATAGTTCTATTGTATGAATTGATTGCATCCTCTAGATTACTGTAGGATTTAAGGGGTATTTTTAAAGCCAATTTTAAATCGACTTGAAGTTTAAATTTTGTCCAGTCTGTTCTGTTGTTGAATAATTTTTGTTGTCTTATTTTATTGATAATTGTCACGTTCACCGTTGCAATTACCGGCGTATGATCCGAACAAAAAGTCTAATAAGTCAGGAATTTTTGTCCTATCTGTGTACTTCATAATACGTTGCTTCGTATGTCGATAAATGCCCCAGATGATATTCCTGCATAACTTTAAACAAGGCTTTCCCTCTTCCAGGAGGTGTTATTCTTGATCCCCCATGAACGTGTTTTGCATTAAATTCACCTCCTGATAGGAATCTATTACCCAAAATTTGAAAATATTGTATGAATACAGCTTTATTTGGTTTGTTGGTTGGTGGACAGTATACTGCGGAAACTGCAAGAGGTCCTTTCCAATCTTCAATCATCACACTAGTAGCTTGTAAGAAATCTTGCTTGTATTCAGGTAGAGTATGATGTTTGATGTGTTGTTTGATAATCACTGCTGCCCCACCTCTCGCTCTTCTATCAGCATCTGGATGACTTGTGCTGTGCACAATATAGTTTGGTATATTGAATTTTTTTTTTTTTTTGAAAAATGTGTTTCAAATACCAGCATTACATCAATCTTATGTTGCATCAGGAATATTTCAAGGTCCAATTTATGGTCAGCTAAGCTATTAGCATTCCATAATGCAATTCTAAAAAGCTCCACCATTTTTGTTTTGTAGGACTTTTGTAAGCTGTTCTCTGAGTAAAGTTATTTCCGACGTAAGTTTGGCTATTGTTTCTTGTTGGCCTGGAATCATGTTTTGCATGGTAGATATGAAGCTTAAGGCAGGAGCCTCGGGTTGGGGTAGTGTATGAGCTAGTGTATGTATTCTTAGCTTATTTTCGTTATTAGCGTGAATTTGTGTCTGGATGGCAAGATCCCGTTGTAAATTTATTGTATTCGGCGCGTTTGTTGCAATCGTTGTTTTGTTTGGAATTGTTTGCATATTTTGGACCGTATTTTGTCTTGAGTTGTGTTGAAAACCAGCATAACTTTTGGTTGACATTCTTCTGTTTAGGATTTCTTGATATACCGTACATCCTTTGTAGTTTGCAGAGAACACATTTTGCTGGTTTACCATCCTCCTTGTGCTTTAGGCAGCTCCGGTAATCGTGGTTTCCTGCACACTTCACACATCGATAAGGTCTCGTACATTGGTTTTTCGTGTGTCCATAACATTGACAGCGTTTGCACTGTGGTAATTCCTTTTTCCTATGTGGTTCCTCAAATATAACGACGGAATTTAGAAACATTTTGATCTTAAAAATGTCACTGTTATTTTCCTTTCGTTTAAGATCAATAAAAAATAAATTTTTCTTTTCATTGGTTTTTCTGTTTGTAACATGCATTACGTTTGTTACTTCATGACCAAGTTGGTTAATTCTACTTTTATATTTTCAATGCTCGTGGAATGGTGCATATTTTTTAGAACCACTCTGAATGTTTTGTCTTCTTTCAAACTGTAATTATGTCGTGCGACGTTATTTGCATCGAAGACAGCTTTTAGTAATTTATAATTTTCAACTGTGCTGACTTGCACTTTAACCTTGCTACCATTCATTAGTTGCAATAATAGATTTTTTGTCAACACATGACTCTATTAATTTAATCAGTGGCCGCATAGATGTGACAAAGTACAAAATAAACGGTGGCACATGTTCTTTAGAATTTATTGTTTTATTTCTATTTTGGATCACCCAATAATTTGAATTTGTTTGAGGTTTAGGTAGGGCCTGTTTCTATTTTTTGTTTGTGAGTTTTCTAAGTCGAGGAACCAGTAGCAGTTCTTTTGCGTTTCTTATTTCTTGAAACGCATTTAATATCTCATATTGGTATTTATCACTATTTTCTGAATGAGTATCATTCGTAGTTTGTTCCATTTTTTCTTCATACCCTACACAAAAAATATTGGGTTAACTTTTTAACTTTTTCAAAATATTGTAGATGTCTTATTAAATATTAACTTTATTAACTTATTTGTTTGTTAATTATAGTAGTATATTTCAATTTGCAATTTTTTCGTTTATCAATGTAACATGAAATTTTACGTTTTTTGAGTTATTAAAGTGTAAATTTTAATAAATAGCTCAAAATTGTGCATAAAGATTAAAAAAATTTTCGAATTTGAGTTTTTTTCAATTTTTTGCATTTTCGGAGAACATTTACTATTGTAATGTATATTTTTTTACACCATCAGAAAGTAGAGATTTCAACGAACAAAAAACCTTCAGACTTATTGGAAAAAGCTGATGTTTTGACGCGAGTATTAGGGTGCTTTTTTGATATTAATTCAAAATAACGCGAAAAAATAAATATTTTAAATAAAATAAATTACAGTGGATTTGGAACATAATAAGGTAAGTTTTCACCAAATTTCGTAGAAAAAACAATTTTTTTTGAAAAAGATAAAAATAAAAAAACAAAAACCTGGTTATTTGAATTTTTCACCTAAACTTTGAGGTTATGTGAAAAAATTGTAAATACAAAAGTTGTAGATCTTTTTATTACCTATGTTGAAATATTGAATTCGTCTATACAAAAATTATATCTTTTATTTTGTAATACTATATTTTAAAAGGGTCGTAAATATTTCAACAGAAAGTTTCTTTATCTTATTGTAACATTTGGTAAACAAAATTTTAAATATAAAATGGATTTATTTTATTATTTCTGAGAAGAAAGATAGTTTAAAGTACTCAGTGCATTCTATCATAAATATTTGAGATAAATATTTAGATGTCACATATGACCCCAATAAACACTAAATGTTAAACGATATATAAAAGGGCCAACTGAAGATAAATAGCATGTAGTCAATTCTAATTTTTGATAGTGTAAAGACATATCTTCAAAACTCTATTTTTGAATAAAAGAATATATTAAAATAAATAAAGTGTTTAATTATTTATAAAATAATACATCATCACATACCATAATCCAAACAGGTTATGGGCCCAGGTTACGTTCGTGATTAATTAAAAAATATTATAATACAAATTTTCTTACAAGAAAATTAAATTTCTTAATGCAATTAAAAATTAGTGATTGCAAACTAAAATTAAGTGTTTCTCAGTGAAAACAATCAACTATTTCCAATTATTAAAAATAAATAATTATTCAATAGACAATATGGAAAATTTAAAATCGAAGCGAAAAATTCAACCTTTCAACGGTGAAAATTATAATATATGGAAGTTTAGAATCCGTAGTCTTTTAATTGAGCTCGAAGTGATTTATGTGTATCGATAAACTGGATCGATAAAGCTGTTCTAGACAATATCTTTGAGCGAAAAATTGTAGCAATATCTTTGAGCGAAAAAGTGTTGAGTTTCGTAAAATCAAGATCATGAAGTTAAAGTTGTAAATGAAAATCTTGATACAAGCAAAAAGGTTCTTCATGTAGAGCAGAAACCTAATGACATCAAACAAAATAATAAAGATTTTAGAAAACCATGAAAAATCATCGTGGAATCGTCAAGCCAAAGCAATATGGAGCAAATAACAAGAAGAATATTAAGTGTCATCATTGCGGAAGGATAGGGCATTATAAAAATGAATGTCGTTACTACCTGCAAAATTTAAACCAAAAACCGAATGCAGAAAGATCAAGGATAGTTCAAACCATCCAAGCTGATCCACAAAAAGAAGACGGTTTTGCATTTACGGCTGGAAACTTGCAGATAGTAAATAAAGAAAATAAAATTTCTTTTCTACTAGATTCAGGTGTTTCTGACCATCTGATAAACCGCGAAGACCGAAGTTACAGTAAGCCGTAATGGTAAGACGGTAATGACTGGTAAGTCGAGGAACAATCTATTTACTCCTGAATTTTCGGTAAGTCAAAACTTTATTAATTATTCAAATAATGCATCTAATTACGATTATAAATTATGGCATGAACGATTAGGCCATATAGGAAAAGATAAATTTAATGAAATAAGAAATAGGCAATTAGTTAATGACGTAGAAAAATTAAATATAATAATACCTGATAATGATTTGTGTGAAGCTTGTATTAACGGTAAACAAGCGCGACTATCTTTTAATAAATTTAAAAATAAAGACTATATAGAAAGACCATTATTTAATATACATTCAGATGTTTGTGGTCCTATTACGCCTTCTGCGATAAATAATAAAAATTATTTTGTATTATTTGTTGATGAATTCACTCATTATTGTGTAACTTACTTAATAAAAAATAAATCTGATGTATTTAGAATGTTTAAAGATTATGTAGCAAAAAGTGAATCCAGGTTTAATTTAAAGATAGTGAATTTATATTCAGATAATGGTAGAGAATATTTATCTAACGAGATGAAGAATTATTGTGTAAAAAAAAAAAAAAAGGAATTAGTTATCATCTTACAGTACCACGAACTCCACAGTTAAATGGTGTATCTGAAGGGAAGGCCATCACAGATAAGGCGCGAGGCGCGAACAATGATACCTGGTGCAAAATTAGAAAAGATATTTTGGGGTGATGCAGTTTTAACTGCAACATATCTAATTAATACGACACCAACAAAATCATTGAATGCAAATAAAACACCATATGAAATATGGTATAACAAGAAACCACAATTAAAATATCTAAAGGTTTTCGGTTCAACCGTATATGTGCATATAAAACCAGTAAAAATAAGTTTGATGAAAAGTCATCAAAGGGAATACTGGTAGGTTACGAACCAAATAGATATAGAGTATATGAAGTGGAGAATGACAAAGATGTGGTAGTAAGAGATGTAATTGTAGATGAGACAAATTTTGTTAAGTCAAGGCCAAAAATAAAATTACTTGGTGAGGTCGATTCAGGTAGAAAAACTGTAGTCCCTAACGATGTGTTAAACTCAGTAGACCACCATTGTAATAAACTTGACAATAATAAGACAGATAGTAATAGTAGTATTGAAAATATACAAAACAGATTTGAAAAACAAATCGATAATTCTTCATCTCAAGATAAAGATAATGTAGGACTTAGGCGGAGTAATAGACTCAAAAATCGTAGCCAAGTTTCATATAATGAAGATGATATACCTGACGATTATCTGTTATGTTCACAATCTATTGTATGTCCTATACCTAATTCATATCAGGAAATTGAAAATAGGAATGATGCTAAACAATGGCAGAAAGCAATAATTGATGAGTTAGATTCTTTATTAATAAATAAAACTTGGACTCTAGTACCAAAACCAAGTAATAAAAATATTGTAGATTGCAAATGGATATTTACTATAAAGAACGATGAGTTCGGAAATCCATCAAATTAGATTCTTTATTAATAAATAAAACTTGGACTCTAGTACCAAAACCAAGTAATAAAAATATTGTAGATTGCAAATGGATATTTACTATAAAGAACGATGAGTTCGGAAATCCATCAAAATATAAAGCTCGTTTAGTTGCCAGAGGTTTTAGTCAAAAATATCTTGTAGATTACAATGAAACATTTGCCCCAGTCGCAAGAATTTCGACTTTTAGATTTTAATAGCTTTTTCAAATCAACATAACTTGTTAGTCCACCAGATGGATGTAAGTTTGTAAATTGAACAAAGGATTATATGGTATAAAACAAGCTGCCAGATGTTGGTTTGAAATATTTGAAAAGACTCTTTTAGATAGAGGTTTTACAAGTTCTTATGGAGATCGGTGCATGTACATACTAGACAGAGAAGATGTCTCGAAAAATATTTACGTTGTATTATATGTGGATGATCTAGTGATATGTACTGCAGATGAAAATACAATGAAGAACTTTAAAAAAAATTATTTAATGATAAAATTTTCAATGGTTGATTTAAAAGAGGTTAAACTATTTTTAGGCATTAGAATTATTAGACAAAATAATGTCATAACACTAGATCAAAGCACATACATTTAAGCAGTATTAAATAAATTTAATATGGCAGATTGTAAGCCTGTAAATACACCGCTAGTAACTAATTTAGATTATATGGCATTGGAATCTGATGAGAAATACGATGCTCCATGTCGAAGTCTCATTGGATGTCTAATGTATTTAATGGTATGTACAAGACCCGATCTAACTCTAACTATAAATATATTAAGCAGATATATGAATAAAATAACCAGGAAGTTTGGAAATGTTTAAAACGAGTACTTAGATATTTACAAGGTACTATAGATTTAAAATTAAAATATATACAGGAATAATATAATAATAATAATATATTTACAAAGTACTATAGATTTAAAATTAAAATATGTACAGGAAACATATAATAATAATAATATATTTACAAAGTACTATAGATTTAAAATTAAAATATGTACAGGGAACATATAATAATAATAATAATATATTTACAGGGTATGTTGACTCTGATTGAGGAGGAAATGATAATGAAAATCCCGATTTAGATTCTAGGAGAAAAGAATACAACGGGTTATTTATTTAAGTTGTATGATAGACGTACAATATGTTGGAACACCAAAAGCATCTGTGGCAGGTTCATCTACAGAGGCGGAATATATATGGCGCTGTATGAGGCTATCAAGAAGGCAATGTGGTTAAAGAATTTAGCAGCAGACGAACAAATTGCAGACATGCTGACCAAGCCATTACCAAAGATCAAGTTCCTGGAGTTACGAGCCAAAATGGGAATGGAAGATTGATTATTAAATAATAACTAATATCTAGATATAATATTATAATTTTCATTATGTTTTTTTTTAATGATCTGTAACGATTTCACTATGTAACGATTAATAACAATCGTCCCAGGCCAAGAGTTTTCGGAAGATATGTCGATAAATTTTAAAAGTATTGTATTAAGATAATATATTGTTGCTATTAATATTGTAAGCCATAAAAGAGATTAATTTTTGAGGGGGCGTGTTGAAATATTGAATTCGTCTATACAAAAATTATATCTTTTATTTTGTAATACTATATTTTAAAAGGGTCGTAAATATTTCAACAGAAAGTTTCTTTATCTTATTGTAACATTTGGTAAACAATATTTTAAATATAAAATGGATTTATTTTATTATTTCTGAGAAGAAAGATAGTTTAAAGTACTCAGTGCATTCTATCATAAATATTTGAGATAAATATTTAGATGTCACATATGACCCCAATAAACACTAAATGTTAAACGATATATAAAAGGGCCAACTGAAGATAAATAGCATGTAGTCAATTCTAATTTTTGATAGTGTAAAGACATATCTTCAAAACTCTATTTTTGAATAAAAGAATATATTAAAATAAATAAAGTGTTTAATTATTTATAAAATACATCATCACATACCATAATCCCAACAACCTACAACTTTGCCATTTAACTTTTTTCCATAGGACTTGTGGTATTGCCGGAAATCAAGAAAAACTATTTTTTACCCTTAAAAACTCACCCCCTCCTCGAACTACCGGAACTCGTATCGACCGTAATTTATTTTTCCTTTCATTTTTATCATATTCCCCTCCTTTTCTATTGGGTTTCATCCTACTGTAATTTGGTTTCAAAAATTATCGACCCTGGTCTATAGGTACTTTGACTTGACCCTTTTATAATGAAAACAAATTTACTTTGATGCAGGAATTTTCTTGTTTTGGGAAAACCAATATTGTTCTTCACTAAAATGGCACCCACTATACATATCGCTAGCTAGTATAAATTTGTTCAGTATTCCTTTGGTTTTATACAAATATTTAGGTATATATATGGTGGCATTTTTTTATTGAACAATATTTCCAATAGCTTTATATCTTAGTGAATTAAATTACTGTGTGAATATTAAAATGCTGCGTGTTAAGTACTATTTTGTTACTGTGTGCACGTGCTCGCATAATTGCATAATGAACAATATCGATATATATATATCATTAAATAAATTTGATGGTAAAAATTTTCATCAATGGAAATTCCAAATAAAATGTGCTTTAAGTGCCAAATTATTTTATGAAAAAGAAGATGGATCAGTTCCCAAACCGGATTCCACAGCTAAAATAAGATTTGAACAATAGAAAAAGGATGACGCAATGGCATTATTCATTTTGTCATCTGCTATGCATTATGATCAATTCATGATCATGAATTATTGAAAGTTGTAATACATCTAAAGAAGCAATGGACAAAAAGGATACAATCTTCAAACATAAATCATCTGAATTTAATAACATGACTCTTAGAAAAATTGCATAGTTTATAAATGAAAAAGGAAAAAAGTATTATCTTTTATGCGACGAACGTTGAAAATTTTGCAAGAGAACTCAAGGAAGCAGAAGGAAATAATAGTGAAAATGCTGTAATAACAAAATTTTTAAGTTCCTATGAAATTTCGATCATTTAGACAAGTATGGTTATCAATGGAAGATAGTAGAAGAACGTTACAAAACTTAACATCAAGGCTAGTGGATGACGAAGCTAGCTTGACTTTGTCAGAAAATTTGGACAATGCATTAACATTAACGGCTGGATTTCGATATCCGTGGTGCCACGGTTTTTTTTTTTATGAATTTTGGCAAAACAAGCCAAAATATGACGAAAATTAAGAATACCAATTCTCGACTTTTCGCCTATTTTTCGAGTTATCCATGGGCCAAAAAACAACCCGACCCGTGCATACTACACCCCACAAATCCATGGGTATTTTAATCACAGATTGGACGTAGGGGCCAAAAACCAACCCGACCCGTGCAAACTACACCCTACAAATCCAAGGATTAATAACAGTCGAAAATAGCATAATAGTTGTATTAAATATACAAGTGTGGATTTCTTTTAAACGAATTATAATTCGGTCAACAAAAAATAATAATTAGTTTTCATTTTACAAAGTAATAATTAAATCGTGTTACATGTTTTAAACTGTGGTATTTATGTGACATAAACACGATAATTTCTAAAAAAGAAAAGTATCGATAATTCGAAAAATACGCGAAAACTCGAAAAAATGGTATTCTTCATTTTCGTCTTATTTTAGCTTGTTTTACCAAAATTAATAGTCAAATCGAGGCCCCACGGATATCGTAATCTCCCCAAATTGTGGTATTTATGTGATATGTTGTTTACACGAAAATTTATTAAAAAAATGTGTCGATAACTCGAAAAATAGGCGAAAACTTAAAAATTGGTATTCATTTTCGTCTTATTTTAGTTTTGCCAAAATTCATAAAAAAATCGAGGTGCCACGGATATGGTAATCGAGCCCAAGATATCAGTGAACTATTGGATAATCTCTCCCATTATAACAAAAATACTCAAAAATTTCAAAATAAAGGTACTAATAAAGTTTATAATAAGAAAATTATTTGTTACATCTGTAGATAACCGAATTATAAAGCTAATGCATGTAAATATAGGAATAATTCATTTAATAAGGGAAATTCGAGCGAATCATGTAAAAATAATAATCAACCAGAAACAGAAAAAATGGCGTTTAATATTATTGAAGAGACGAATTAAAATAAAGAAAGTGAAAGATGGATTTTGGACAGTGGTTGTTCTTTTCATTTAAGACTTGTCACAAAGTATACTTCATAAGTTTTGAGAATTGTAATGGTCAAGTTTTTTGGGAAATGATGAAAAATAAAATGTTATTGGAAAAGGTGATATAAATATACAAATATTTTTGAATGGAAAATGGTCTGAAAATTTTGATTAAAGATGTAAGGTATATACCAAATTTAATAAGAAATTTATTTTCTGAAGGAATTGTAACAGAGAAAGGTATGCAAATAAAATTAGGTAAGTTTACATATATTTATCATAATAAAAATTTAATGGCAGTAGCTGAAAGAAATATATTTACTATTTAAAAATAAAAACAATTAGTAATCAATCAAATCAATGTATAAGCCTGGAAATGCGGCACAAAGATTACCTCACATAAATAATGCTTATTTAAAAGAAGTTCCAAATGCTGTAGGCAATATAAAAATTTCAAATAAGGAATGTTTTACCAAACTTTTGTTCTATGAAAACAACATAAAATAACATTTTTTTTTTTTATAATTATTAATGAGAACTCTAGGATTTTTGGAATAAATTTCGATTTTTTCCCCCAATTTCCTAGATCAAATTATTTTAATTGCAAACCGTCACCAAATTAGCAACGAGTAACATCTCCTCAGAGAATTATTACAAACTAGCTAATTCATACTGATGATGACTACTTTGTAGTCGAAATACGTATTTATAAAATACAAAATAATTTGATCTAGGAAATTGGGGAAAAAATCGAAATTTATTATAAAATGACATTTTATTCGTGTAAAAAAGTTTCAAAATAAAAAGGAGAAGTTATACATTGTAATGCTGGAGCTCTGTTACCTGAACCGCCAGTGAGTGAATTTAAATTTTTTTAGTTTTAAAAGATATTCAAATTTTAAAACAGTAAAATTTCTACGTCATAAATCTCACACTACAGCAGAAAAAAAGATTTTATAAAAATATGCAATACTCAAAACATTAAAATAAAGCAATTTAGAAGTGATAATGGTACAGAAATATACAACAGAGAAATAGAAAAATTTTTACATTCCAAAAGAATTTTACATTGAATGACAGCGTTGAACGCACCTGAACAGAATTCTGGAATCGAACGATTATGGAATCTTGTCGATCAATGTTTTTTTGAGAAAAATATGCCAAAGTATTTATAGGTTGAAGCTTTGAATACAACCGTTTATATATTAAATAGAACTCCGAATAGTAAAAACAAAAATATTACACCATATGAATTAGGGACTGGAAGGAAACCGTCCTCAGATCATACTAAAATATTGGGGAGTACTAGTAATATTTGTTAGATATGATGGTGATTTAAATTATCGATTATTCGATCCTGGAACTAAGAAAATAACTATCTCAAGACATATAATGTTTAATGAAGAACCTTCTTTTTCAAATGAAGTAAAGTTAATAGATTCTGATAATGAAAGAAATCAAGAATTGCAAGAACTTCCTGAAGTTGAAGAAAAGAAAGAAATACAAGAAAAACTAGATGATAATGAAGATGAGATCAACATAGAATCAAATAAACTACAACATATAGAAAAAGGAAACCACTAACACGATTAAAATATTATGAATTGTATTTTAGTGAAGCTCTTACAATAAATGAAAATTCTGAAAAATCTCTAAAATCTTTTTAAGGATACTAGATAAATGGGTTGGAATAAAGCAATTGAAGAAGAATTAAAATGTTTTATCTTTATTGTATCATATTTTGTTATATCTTTCTCAGTTTAAATTTTTTTTTATAAAAATGCATTGGATTCGTTGAAAGAATGTACTGAGATATTTGAAAGGTACAAAGGAATTTCATTTAATTTATTCAAACAATTATAAAATAAGATTGAAGCATATGATGATGTCGATTTTGGCAATGACATTAATGATAGAAAAGGTTATACAGAATTTCTAATTAAATTATTTGGTAATAATGTATTTTGGAAATCTAAACAACAAAGTATTGTTACATTGTCCAGTTGCGAAGCAGAATATGTAACTATCACAGAATGCGTTAAAGAATTAAAAATTTATAACTTACTTACTTACTACATGAATGATTTAATATTAATGTTAAACCAATAATTTTTGAGGATAATCAATCAAGTATTCAATTAGTTAAAAATTGGGAAAGTAAAAGAAGCAAGCATACGAAATTAGCTCCGCAATAATTTTTTTTTCAAATTTTTATTTTTACATCGTTAGTTCGTCATATGTTCTTGATTGTTCGCTATAAACAATTATTTGTTCTTAATTTGTTTAATTGAAACAATTATTAATAAAAAATACACTCCTCTCCCAAATAATTAATTATTTTTTTATATACATATCCATTTATGATTGTTGTTGCATAAATGACGTTTTTTCTTTCTTTAAATCACCTATTTTTTGCTTAATTAATAATTTTAATTAGCTGAATACATGTATTCATGTGTATTGCGCATGCGTTAATATTTGAGAATAAGAACGGGCGCACACCATCAGATTTTCTGATCAGAAAATCTAATGTAACTGAATAATATGTACTTTATATAGACCCCGTACACAGTAAAATTTTCTGATTAGAAATTCTGATCAGAAAATCTTTTGGTGTGCTCGTACATATAACTGTCTGCAGTAATTTCAGAATTTCTGATCAGATAATCTGATGTTACATCAGACAATATTCTAAGATTTTCTGAAGTAGGCCATCTGTTAGCCAAAAAAGTAATTAATTAATTTAAATAACCATTATTCACAGTCATTTATATTACGAACGTCATGGTGAATGCTTTAAAAATTTTATTTCATTTTATTTAAATTATAATATTTTATTTACTCTTATTTACTAACAAAAAATATAAAATGAAAGACATTGAACATTTAATAAATAAATATAGCGATTAACATTATCCATTTTTATATTACCGCAAAAAGTATTATATAAATATTCAATCAAAGCATATATCCGATGGTATATATGCGCGCAAATGCTTAAGATTTTCTGATCAGAATTTCTTATAGGACTGTCCGATAGTGTGCGTTGACCATCTGATGGTGTACGCCCGGTAAAGTTGAATTTTTAAAATTAAAAACAATTATTTTTATCCTCAACATTCGATGCTACAAAAACATTTCAATTTATACTAAAAACAAATAATTATTTTTTATTTATTCATAATTATTATTAATAACAACAAAGTTATAAAAATATATTCTGTGATTTCTATGCATTAGGGTCCCCGCAGACTGCAGACTTTTGATCGGCCGATAGTTTGGTCGGCTTCTTAATCAGTATGGAGAGGAATGCATATAAGAAGCCGGCCAAACTATCGGCCGATAAAAAGTCTGCAGTCTGCGGGGGCCCTATAAGTAAAATTAGCAACATTAATGACTTACGTGTAATCACTATGTTTATATTACTGTACTTTTAATAAACACCACTTTAAACGCTAAGTTGACGCATGTACAATTCACATTTATTCTAGGTACACGTATTCAGCTAATTAAACTTATTAAGTAAACACAAAATAGGCTATTTGAAAGAAGAACAAACGTCATCTATTCAAGAACAATCACTAATGGTTATAATCCAATAATGACAAAAAAAATTAAAAAATGGTTTGGGGCCCCAATTTGAAGATGTGGTTTTAATTACACAAATTAAGAACAAACACTTGTTTGTAGCGAATAATCAAGAACAAACGTTGAACGAACGATATATAAAAATTCCATGATGATATCATACCTGCCCAGTAATATTATTATCTTTCGAAACATAGCCCTTATCTACCCCTCCAAGAAAAATTCGGTTTGGCAATAAAAGGGAGGGTAGAGGTAAGGAGAATCGTCTGTGAAAAAGTTTCCGTCAAAATGCATTAAATTAGAGTGGCGCCACATTAGCATCAGGCTAAAGTTTAAAGGAAGCGCCAAATATCATTAGAGTAGGATAGAGAAATAAACACGCAAGTAGTTGATATTTTCAATAAGTAACTACTTTAGTCGACAATAATATTAAATTTTTTAACTCGGCGTACTTCAATTCGTTTAAAATTGCTACATTCATACCATACCCTTTCTCTACACCAGCGCCATTTTGGAAGGTTTTTGAACTGTTAGTTAAAACTTACAGCTGGACACTTTTTTCGATTTTCTACCATTTGAGATGATTTTCCTTATCTCTACCTTCCATATGCAATACTACACATTTAAATATAAACATAACCAAACTTTTGATATATGTTCATAATAATCTCATGTGACATAAAATATATTGACATGTGATTATTATCTCATTTTTCATATACATATTATTTCAAATTGTGTTTGGTTCAAAACCTATGTTAGAAAGTTTAAAAATTTTTAAATATAAAAAATGGCAAGAAAGAAGAAAGGACGTAGTGTTAAAAAAAACATTCAACTGCAAAATACCGAACCAGAAGAATTATTTAAAGCAAATCATTCATTTGTAATACATCGTGGTCTTCCCGGTGACCATATAGTTGAATTAACTAAAGATTTTCGAAAAGTTATGGAACCTTTTACGGCATCATCTTTGAAGGTAAATTTTTTAATTAAAATATTGTTAACTTTTCTAATTGAAATATTGCTATTTAGGAACGAAAGAAGAATAAAATCAAAGATTTTGTATCAATTGCTGGAGTATTTCATGTATCCCATTTATGTGCATTTTCTCGCACTGAGCTGGGAATGTATTTAAAAATGGCACGGTTGCCCAGAGGACCAACACTTTCGTTTAAAGTACACAGTTTTTCATTGGCTCGTGATGTTGTTTCATCCTTAAAGAAACAATTAGTGTTTGAAGAAGCTTTTAAACATTCTCCGTTAATTATTTTAAATAATTTTAGCGGGGAAGGTATGCAAATGAAATTGATGGCAACGATGTTTCAAAACATGTTTCCGGCTATTAATTTAAATACTGTAAGTATCCAGTATTCATGAAAAGTCGACACACAAAACTCGATTGAAAGAGATTGTTTGAAATAAAACATGTGTTTTAAATCTTAAAAGATAAAAATGGTAATTTTATTAAAGCAAACAATTCTCAAATAATTTTTCATAAACACAATTTAATACAGTCGAAAAATTCCGTGATTTGAATTGGTTTTTATTTTCATGGGCATAATAAAGTAGACTCACCAAAAATCAGTATATCACTTAAATCACATTTCATAGAATTTAATAAGCAATGTATTTTATGTATTATTTTTAATTAATCATATTTTTCACTTTCCACGAAATGATGCACTGTAGACTTATGCACTGTATCGAAGATCCTCGGGCGGGGAGGTTGTGTATTAGGAGTCCGTTTCTGTAATCTCTAGAACACGATTTATAGGGTTTTTAAGATACTTGAGATTATATATATCGACGTTTTAAAAGATTTACGCATCTTATAAATTCAGTTAGATGGTTGAAAATTATTTGTATGTATATTAAGTTAGTGTCTAGCAGGTGTCAACCTTCTTGTTTTGACGAATGAACTATCATTTAGTAGCATTGTAAGCTGCACAGTCTATACAAATTAAGTTCGAGGATTGAAAATTTGTTTTTACAACAATAAATAATTTTGACTACTTTTGAGAGCTTACGCACTCACACTACTACTCTAAATTGAATCAGATAATTTTGGCTAAGTTAGTGCTTTTTGAGGAAATCAATGTTTCAGCCCCCTTTCTTCTTTACAAACAAAATGTAATATTTTTTGTTCACCTCCAAATTGATTTAGAGTAGGCAGCGTCTCAAATATATTAAGGCGTATTTAATGAACGGGGAATATCACTAGTTGTGGGGTTTAATCGATATCAAATCATCACAGGGTATAAAACTGACCACCGCAGAGTTTGGCGAAATTTGGTACGAAGGTTGTCCTCATAGAGAATAAGAAAAATGACAATTTTTTATCAAATATTTCAAAAGGTTTCAAAAATAGGACTATGTAAAATATCCCAAAATCCGTGGTGAAAAATTAACCGACATATTTTGAAAACACCATAACTTTTCCACCATTTGACCCAGATTAATATTTAATTATGAACCCATTTTGAAATTTCAAGAATCACTTACCAAAAGTATAAACTATTTATTGTAATTTTAAAAATTTTTGTATAAATGCACTGTTTGAGAAAATCAAATAAAAATTGTGAATTCAATAAAAAAACTTGTTACCACAAAGTATATTGTGTTGTACATTTAAAATTGAGTAAAATGAGTCTACTCCCACCGTTCTATTAATTAGAAAAGTTATGATTATTTAAAGATATGTCGGTTACGTTTTTACCGCGAATTTTGGGATACTTTACGTAGTCCTAATTTTAAAACAGATATTTATAAAAAAGAATGACCATTTCCTTTTCTTATCTCTATTCATAATAAATGCCATTCATTCCGAATTCCATCAAATTCTAGTTTGTTGATTTCATACCGAATGACCCATTGATGGAACTCATGCATTTTGTGTTTATATTTGTGAGACCTATTTATCTTGAGTGCATGTAGAATTCACTCATTATAGTCACTAAATTTCAATTTTTGTTTAAAGGTAAATTTAAATACAATACGACGATGTGTGTTAATGAATTATAATACACAAACAAAATTAATTGATTTTCGACATTACATCATAAAAGCTATTCCTGTTGGTTTATCGAAAGGTGTTAAAAAAGTTATACAAGGAAAAGTTCCAAATTTATCTAAATGCAGTGATATTTCTGAATTTTTTACCAAGTAAGTATTCTTTTGTATTAATTATTGTTGGGACGATGATTTAAGCTTTACATGATTCTTTAGTTGAATATGAATTTATCATCTAAGGCACATCGCACATGGAATCGGACACATCGCGGAAATCGGCGATATCAGCGATTTCACTCAAATCACTCCATGTGCGATGTGCCTTAGATGATAATATATATATATATATATATATATATATATATATATATATATATATATATATATATATATATATATATATATATATATATATATATATATATATATATATAAAATTTGGTATACAATTTTTGAAACATTTTTGTCCTCCCCATTTTGAATTAGTAAATTAGTATTAATCCAGAGTAAATTAGTATCAATCCATTTCAGTCTCCCGTTTGCCATCATGATAACTCAAAAACGAAAAGGGACAAGTAGTTGAAATTTTGGTATCATATTCTAGATCTTAAAAGTGAGTCTAAGTTCGTAATTGAGCGAAATAGGTACATTGGGCTCATTAGATACATGAGCAAACTTAACCATAAAAAAAGATTCCCAAAAAAAAAACTTATATGAACATTTTACGGAATATATAAAATATATATATATATATATATATATATATATATATATATATATATATATATATATATATATATATATATATATATATATATATATATATATATATATATATATATATATATATATATATATATATTATACATGTATAACTGTATAGATATTAGAGTATTTTATGAATGCTAATGATTAAAGTAGTTCAAACATTGATGCTCAATCTTATATCGAATATCTAAAAAATTAACTCTGTTATTTGTTACCTTAACTTTGTTTATTTGTTTTATGTGGTTAGAATAGATACAGATTACAGCCACTGTACAATAAATTATACAGTTCATTTTGTAAACAAATAAAATAATAATAATAATCAATATATATTATATTTTTGAGTAATAGTATAAGATGTATTGGCTTAATTTTATAAAATAAGTCTAAAGTTCATTTCTGTTTATTTACTCTGTTATTGAAATGAATGAAAATAATATTGACGCTTGAAAAGTGTTATAAGAAAATAAGTTTATAAACTCTTGCAGAACGTCATTACTGCCATAATGAAGGAGTGTTGTATCTATTGCAACGTTGCTAAAACAATTAGCATACGATTGTTGTCGCATCATGATGGAATTCTTACGATTTCAGTATTAGATTATGCATATCGCAGACAGTGTGATTTCTTACATGTAATTTTCTTATGGAAAGTAATGTGTATTTGTATACGACACAGCAGTTGCAACTATACCATACCTGTGATAAAAGTATAACATGTATTCTAAGATAAAAATATTGCTGGATATTATTATTAGCATTTACTTAATACTCGCTACACCTCATTCCTTTTCTTTTAAGCATATTTATGTATTTAAAAAAAATTTATGATCTGTTTTATGAGATGCACCTATTAAGCCTGTTTTATAGGTTTCAGGACATGAATCTAACCTTTTTTTGTTTGTATATAAACAAGCATTGATAGATATGCTTTTATTTTTAATTACTATAATACATATAACTATAATATAATATATAATTATAATACATATAATCTTTGTCATAAACATTGATTTATATAACAGTTTAAACAAGAATAGTTAATTCTAATACATATAGCTATCTATTTCATAAACATTGATCTATATGACAGTATAAACAAGAATTAAAAAAAATTGTTGATGTGATGTTATGAACGTAGGATTTGTACTGCGATTTTTTATCACATGTAAAATCACGAAAATCGCTTCGTGTGCGATCTGCCTAAGTATCTACATATATTCAAACATTTACATTGACAATAGCATTGATACCGCTGCGCCATTGACAACAAATTTTTATATTTTATACAACTATTTTATATTTATTTCAACGAGAATATGACCTTTAAGACATAAGTCAATGCATACCAAATCATCCAATTTTGGCGCTGATAAACGAGGTTTCAAAGCATGCCTGAAAGGTCTTTTTCAAAAGCTATTTTAATCCTGAGTTGTTTCTGACAAATGAATGATCTTTAAAAAATGTTTATTTTCATTATTTTGGTGTTTTTTCTTTAGCTATAACTCATCACTTGGATGAAAATTATTAATGAATCGAGTTAAAATAATGTTCATTAAATTATCCATGATATCTACTTCTCCAAAACCAATTGTATCGAATTATGACAGTTTGGGCTTAATAAAAAAAAAGTTTCATTTGTTATCCCTAAAAGGTGTGTTTTTCGAAATTTGAAAAATTTTATGATTTAGTATACAAAAACTATTAAATCTATACAATATATATAACCTTTTAATGTCAAATTTTCAAAATTGGTACAGAAAAATAATCCGTGAGCTGGGGGCCTTTTTTGAGTGAAAAGACCTCGGGTTCATGAAACAAAATAGACTTTGTGGGTAATTTAATCTATTTTCAAGGTTGTAGCTAAAGTCTTGTTCACATTGGTCAAGTATCAAGTAATTTATTCTGTAGCAAGTAAGTCACAGTCATGTGATGTAGTTTCATATCACATAACTGTTCATATTGTATGACTGTGATTGGAACAACAAATAAATAATGTCCGACCGAACATTCGGCTTCGGCTTCGGCCACCTTCGGCTAAAAAAACCACATTCGGCCACACCTTCGGCTTCGGCCAAAAACCAGCCGAAGGTTTGGCCGAAGCCGAAGGTTTGTATTAGCCGACGAAAAATGACGAACTTTAACGAACCTGTGTTAACCGGCATGCGAACTATACAAACAAGACAAAGAACTATTACTTAACAATAACACACACGTGTTAATTTTTTTTTTTTAGTTGTGTAGCTACTACCTAAAGATAAATACGCAAAAATTTTGTTTATGTTAGTGTTAAGTTGGTGTCAAGTGTACAATCTGTAAACACATTGAGAAGTTTGTGAATAACAAATTAAATGTAAGTATTATTTTTGTGTAAACTCCTCGATTCAAAACAAAGTATTTGACTAACGACGAGATCGAAAATACAAAAACGGAAACGTTGACATTTTTAAGGGAAAATTCTAAAATAAATTCAAACAAAGCTATGGACGTGGATGTAGACGTAGGATCGCCTGAACACAAAGGTTCAGGTGCTTCAATAAATCAAAGTCTTGGCAATAATTCACCGAATGACGATTTATGGGATGCACACGACAAAATGCCAAATATGATCGAATCAGGAGATTCGGGCAGCGACGAACATCTTGTTTTTGAGGAGCAATTAAATTGTTATTTAAAAGAGCCCCTTCTGCTGAGGAACGGTGATATTATTCAATATTGGGCTTCTAGTCCCTACATTTATTTACGGGTCATAGCAAATAAATTTTTATCAGCTTCTCCCACTAGTGTTCTAAGTGAACAACTTTTCAGTGCTGCTGGGCAAATCTATGACGATAGAAGAACTAATTTACTTGGCGAAAATGTTACTAAACTTTTATTTTTAGCCTATAATATTCGGCTGTTGGACTTTAATTATTAGGTTTATTTAATTTTGCTCAAATTTAATTTATTGATTCAGTGATTCTTAATGATTTGTGATAATAATTTTTAATTGAAATTCTGTGATTGTGATTTGTGATAATAATTTAGGTTAATAATTATTAAATTAGATAGAGTTTATTTTTATTTTATAAAAAAAAGAATGTATTCAATCAGTTTATTTCCAGAATTTTTTGTTACCATAATTGTTTGGAGATATAAAATAGAATAACATTAATTTTACTGCGTTCTTTTTTATTACTATATCAATATCATGCATTATATCAAATAATTTCTATTTTCCAGCGAAATTATATGAGTTTAAAGCCAGTATTTAAGATTTTTTTACGAAATTCAAATATTCGGCTTCGGCTTCGTCCGAAGGTTAGAAGTAGCGCCGAATAATCGGCTTCGGCTTCGGCCAAAATCAGACATTCGGTCGGACACTACAAATAAATCAATGACCAATGTGAACATAGCTTAAGGGAGATACGTCAAAATTATGAAAAGAGATATTTTCTAAAAGCTTCTATTTAATAATGATACAATTCAGGAAGTTTGAAATAGCTGTTCAAAAATTGCTTCGAAATCCCATTTACAGCAAGCTTCTCGCTCATTTATGTAAGGAGTGTACTACTAACAGCTGTTGATTTAAATAACATGTAATATACATTGTATTTTTTTTTCAATTTTCCAGCACAAATAACTAAAAAAATACATATCCGAATGTTATGAAATTTGGTATACACAATATTGACATGAAAACCTAGTGCTTGCTGAAGAGTTTTTATTCGAAAAGTTTGATTTTATATTTAGAAATGTTTTTTAACAAAATCTAGTGAATTCGACATGTACTAGATTTTCATGTCAATATTGTGCATACCAGATTTCATGACATTTGGATAAATATTTTTTGATTTTTTTGTACTGGAATATTATGTGCTTCTAACAGTTGTTGATAAACCCTCTTAATTTACATATTTAAAAAACGGACAGTGACTTAACGATTTGTGTCTCTTCTGTAGTTTGTCCTAAATACATAATAATAAAAACGTTGTGCTAGGTAATTTTTTACTACGTCTTACATGTCTGAATTCGGCTCAATATATCGCACCCCCGGTAAAACTTTTGCAAAAACACATTTTTTAAGGGGAAGCATTTAAAGATTGAAAAACGTTTAAAATTATAACACTGACTGATTTATGCAAGATGAATAAGTCTTATATTTGAGTCATTTTTTTAATTTTATAATGAGGAACAAAAAAACTCATAATACAAATATTATTTTATGATTTTAAGAGGTGCAACCTTTTTTTCAGTTGTGACGTGGTAGCACTAAACTGGAATAAAATACGAAATTTTTATTCGTAATTTAAAATGATTATGTATGGAAAAAGCTTTATTTTATTCTAATTGGAGCAACTTTTTGTGAACTTGATGCTTTTAATTTCACTAAGTTAAACTAATACCTCAATGACATATTTGTAATGTTAAAATTCAAACTTTCTGCTAGAGAGTTGTTGAAGAACTCATTATAGTACAATTCTTTTACTATGAATGGTTTTGAAGTTTTGCATGCTCCTCTAATTATTAATATGTATTGTTCAGAAATGTAGGTAGATCTAGATTTTTCGGTTCTAGTAAAGACGTTATCGATTACTGAACGCGTTGAACCACCTTCATTTTATATGTGTGCCCTCTTTTAAATTTCTTTTAAAAAATGTGTTATCTTCTTATCATTTGACCTCATAAAATTATGCCTGTTAAGTTTGAACTTATAGAAAAACGTAGATGAATTTTTTACAGGGCATTACAATATAGCATGTAAGTCGTAAGTGATTAGTGATTACTCGAAATTTTTAGTATTCATTTACTCAAACAATGCTTTATTTCTTTCCTCGTGTTACGTCTGATATTATTTATAATATCATAACTAATTATTGATACTAACAATTTTAAGTAGTGTCGTACAGCATTAAAAAAATGCTTTTCTTAATTTCCAATAAGAGTTAAATATCGTTTCTTTTTTCTGTACTAATATTAGATGAACAAGACAGTCTACAATTCTACAAATAAGTGGCGCCCATTTTTCTTCTAACAATTCGGAATTCTTCTTACAGTTATTTGCTTTACGGGCTCATTTTGTTACCCCTTTTTTTTGGTATTTCTGTTCTACTTGAATTAGTAGACGAATATTAACTTATAAATTTCGATTTTTTCCCAATTTCCTAGATCAAATTATTTTGTATTTTATAAATACGTATTTCGACTACAAAGTAGTCATCATCAGTATGAATTAGCTAGTTGTAATGATTCTCTGAGGAGATGTTACTCGTTGCTAATTTGGTATTTTTTTAGTCGATGTAGTACCTAAATTGATATGAAATGAAAGCAAGCTGCACTTCCCTTTAAGGGGGTATTCTGGTGTAGATGCCTAAATTTTAGGTATTTTTCAAACGGATATTAAAAACAAATAAAAAACATCTTTACTATCCATTGTTTGTTATAATTTTTATTGTCAATTGAAGAATATAAAAAAACATTAAAAATAAAAAAATCTTCAAATTACAGGCAGGTGGAGTGGGGGCTACAAAAAAAATGGTGCTCCCTGGTTGACATGATTCCGACCCTTGTAGTGATCTAAAAAAAAAATTAAAAAAAATTCCCCATCAGTAAAGATGTCGCTATCGGATTGACCTTTGCCAAAAAAAAAACAAAAGTTAACAAAATGGCGTCAACTTAAAAAAAAATTTTTTTTTACCCTCTTTTTTTGACCTTTTTGAATTTTTTAAAAATACTTCAAGTAGAAATTTTTCAAAATCCACGGCAGGCGCGATAGAGAGATGTATAACAAAAGTTTTCTCAAAATTTCAAAAGAATCGGTAAAGTATATCTTGAGATATCATGACAACCACCTCAAAAAAAGTAGTTTTGAGAAAAACGCGTTTAAAGTTTGAGAAACAATTTCGATAGAATAACTCAGATAATAATATTTAACACTTTGGATTAATCGGCGATCCCACATCCATACATTGGGCCTTCTTCTCTTTCATAAGCGATGTCTTGAGAAGTTCTTTCTGCTAACCGAGCTGTTCTGCCTTCTTTTGAAGCAGCAGAAGCTCGCAGTTCAGAGCGGTCAATCCTCATTTCGTTTCGTCTGACAGCAAATGTATGCGCTTCAGTACCGACGGTGATGCCCATGAGTTCCATCATTTTTAAAATAGGTATAAAACCTTCATTAAAAATAGCAACAGCTAAATAATTAGCAATCTGAATCATTTGAGTTCCAGCATGGATATGCTTTGGAGAAAAAGTCCAAAGAGTGTTGTCAGCTGCAGCTTGTTGCCATTTACACCGAACCAGTTGGGCAGTACTGGTGTTGTGGATCCTCGTCACTTGAACTCTTATGGTAATAAGTAGCCCATATTTCGTTTTTGGAAAGAACGAGTCCTCAAGTTGTCCGGCAACATCTGCCGTTCATTGTATGATTCGCTCCGCTCCGCTAGCTTAGACGCCACGTCACAAAATCCGCTGTATCTCCGAAAATAGCTCGAATTTCGGAAAATCCGCTTAAGGTTATATTTTTGAAAGTCTAAACTTTGAAAAAATGCAAAAAAAAATCGATTTTTTCAAATTTCTACACCAGAATACCCCGTTAAGTTTATAATCAAATTTAGTCAATTTTTTTATATCATTGCCAACTCTTTAAATTAAAAACTATTTATAAGCTCCTTAATAAATGAATATTGTTACTTTTTTTAGAACTGTTTATTTATCTGAAAGTGAAGCCGAAGATGATGAAAATAGTCGAGTAACACTAGCACAGAAATTATCCACTCGTGGTAATATGGAAGGAGGAGAGTCTGCAATTCGTTTAAGTGAAATTGGACCACGGTTAACATTACAATTAATTAAAGTAGAAGATGGTTTAATGGATGGTGAAGTTTTATATCATGAACTTGTTGTTAAAACTGAAGAAGAAATTGCTGAAGTCCGTAAAAAACGCGAACTAAAAAAGTGAGATTTAATTTATATAAAATACCAAAAGCTTGTATACTCTAATAAAAAATTTCTATTCAATCCTATTGAAATTCAATCGGAATGAATAGAAATGGATAGGATTGAATAGGAAATTGAATCTAAATAAACAGGATATAAAAATAGGATAGAATAGGAAATCATTTCCTCTTAATTCCTATTCAAAATTTTAAAGAGAATTCAGTAGAAAATTAAGTTCCATATTCAATACTATTCATTCAGATTCAATTTCAATTGGATTAAATAGATCTTTTTTTATTAGATCATTTTTCTATTCCACATTAATTGAATAATAAATATTATTTCAATTGTAAAAATTAGGGGGCCCATAATTAATTCTATGCACAAGAGATTTTCCAGATCTTTTTAATTTATTGCTAAAGAACCCGTTTTTTATGGTTTTTAAACTGATATAAACGACTTACAATAAACGAAGATGTTATCATACTGTATTTGTTAGGATTTGAAAAATCTTAAAAAAATACAAAATGTCGGTTGTTAAAAAAAATACAAAATTTATTTATAGAAAATTGAAAGAGAAACGTAAGAAAATTCAAAAGGAAAATACAATGAAAAAAGAAGGAGAAAATAATGAATTAAAAGAAAAATCATTGAAGGGGGGAATGGGAAAAGATAAGAAAAAGTCAAGATTGGAGAATGATATATTAATGAAACGAGCGCAAGCTGAAAGTAATGAAGCCGTAATGGGAGAAGATGATGATGATGCTCAATATTATCGAGAAGAAGTTGGTGAAGAACCTGATCAAGGTAAAATATTCTAAATAGATTAATGCTTTATAATATTAATGAATTTGTATATCGAAAAAATCATTTTAAAGTTGTCTCCAAAAACTTTTTAACAATTATTTACAGTTAACGCCTAGATAATCTTTCCAATTGCTTGTACTAATCAATTCACTGAATAACATAGTCTGACTGATCTGGCTTCCTGGTTACTTTGGCATAAAAGGGAATGAGGGAGGCATCTATGTGCAAAGAATTTATTTTTCAAAATGCAGGCTTAGTACAGTTGAGTAGAATAGTGGGTTTTCTGGCAGGATACTGTCGATTGAACCATCTCCTTCATAATTTCGGAATCTCAAATCCTACTTGTAGATCGTGTCTAGAGGACTTTGTAACTTGCATTTTCTTCATTTGCACTTGATATCTTCAAGGTGTTAGATAAAGAAGCTGTGGAATTTTTTAGTAGCCATTGACCTCGATAAGATTCTATAGTATCATTTGCTCTGGATGGCTCTTTCACTGCACCTTGGGCCAGCATCTTTAGAGGTGACATAAAATCGACTAGCTTTTGAAAATAATTTTTTTCCATTCAATTTGAATTTCGTAAAAGTTTCCAGTCTTTTGGTTGCCACTATGATACAAGAAATTTTCAAAAAACTTACGTTCGTAACTTTTTGATCCCTGATCTTATGGTGCGAACACGATATTTTATGAGACTTTTAAGCCAATTTGAAAGCCAATCCAAAGGTATTCACATCTAGTTATCTACCTTTTCGAATCCAAATCCTTATTTAATTGTATTAATTAGAAACTTAACAAACATTACATATCAGTGGCCCACTCAAAGGACAAGGTATTCGCAAGCTTTAAAAAGACGCAAATACAAAATATTCTAGAAACCCATTTCCTTAAGTGGAAGAGTCCGCTTCACTTTTACCTAGACCTTTTGGTCCTATATACTCTTTTTTAGAACACTCCATCACCTGAAGACAAAGATGCCTTGTAGCACAAGGTGACAATTATATTGTTTTTATGTTGTTGGTGGAGCAGGTTACTTCATTCTTATCCAAGCGACGACAGTTTGATTAACCAACCGCCCCATTTTTTTTTTTTTTTATTATAATTGCTCAAACTGCCGGTGTCTAATAATTTTGTTTTTGTACATTTTAGATTTATTTTCTTCATCACAAAATGCAAAACGTAAATATGAACCTCGATATAAATCGAAATTATCACAAAATTCCAGCGAACCTAAATCAACATTGAAAAAAGGATTTAAAAATCGAAACTCATCAACTGAGAATTTACCGAAGTCGATACTTAAAAAACGTTTTAAAAATAAAGATAAAACGAACAGTTCGAATCGTGACAAACGAACAATTGGTGGAAATCATAAAAAAATAGGTGGGCGTGGTGGTCATCCAAAATATGGGTTTAAAGCTCAACATGAAGAAAACGATAATAAATCTGATAGAAATTTACATAAAGTTAAACATGGGGGAATAAATAAGAATTATAAAAAGAATAATAAACGATAACATGGTCATGGATGACGAAAACTGTTAAAACAGTATTCCTATATACAATCCAAATTTCTCATCCTATGCGTCCATAAACCATCTAAAGTAAAATTAACAACTAATACAATTATTTGTTTAAAGATTCCGAATATATTTTAGTACCATTATTTGGATTGTTTATAATTATCCAAATTTTTAATTTACATCTTTGACAAAAAAATATATGGACTGCCAAATCATAAAATTAGGATCTGTCGCAGGCTAACGTTTTTTGAGAACTCTAATGCATATAAAAATTTGTTAATAAAACTAACGATAATTTAATTTGTAGATGTTAAAATCTATTAAACTGAATAAAATTGTTATAATAATGTTGCTTTACTTAATTATTATCCCGAGAAGAAATCCTGTAATATCAGGTGTTTTTTGTGACCTTTATTTTTATATATTACATATGACATTTTTTAGATCCATTTTGTTCGTATTGATTAGAAAAAAGTGAATAAATGGTTATTCCATTCGAAAAGTACTGTGCCAAAACAAAAAGGGGTACAAAATATTTAAATGATATCCCGTTAACTTGGTCGAATATGGATATCAATTTTTATCCTTATTTGAACAGGTAATTTGGAGGGCATGAAAATTCGTGCAAATTATAGTATAATAATAGAGTGTAAATCATCTTTAGCAATGTCCATTAAAAAATCGAGGGCCTGGTTGAAAGGAAGGGTAATGGCTTCTCCCTTACATTTTTAAATATTTAAAGAAAGCCTCCTTTTCTATCTTTCTTTATGCATCACTGTCATTTAAAAAAGGAATATTAATTTTTTTATTGGTTTGCACTTGTAGTTCAGGCAACTTATTCTCCAAAAAAGGTATAGATATAGAGGGAAAGGTTTTTCGCTTAAATCTAAAAAAGGGCTATGCTTCATAGAAAAATGAAATACAAAATGAAAGCTGATTGGCTACAAGTTTTAATCGGTTTTTCAATATCTTGAATAGTTATCGCTATATCTGCTCTTGAAAGTCTATAATTTTGGAAAAAAAAAACATTCTTGACTCATATTTTTTGCTCTTTTTGACCGAATTCTTCAACTATGCACCCAAAAATAAATGCCAGCCAGGTGGTTGTAGAACATTAGATTCCCTTCAATAATATATATTACTTTAATGGTTCCACCCCCTTAAAGATCACTGAGGCGGGCCTTATGGCCTTTGTTCAGCGTCACAGAAATATATTTCTGGTAATATTTTGAGTATGAGTACAGGTTAATTTCTAGAAAAACAGTTCTAGGCGTGAGTTGTACCAAAATAATTCAACCGTACATCGATTGGACTCATCATAATTATCTCACCCCAGAACATTATATTGCTCATATTTGCAACTAATTGAGTACTGCGCAATGTAGTCTTCTTTTTTAAATTCTACGCATTGGATAAACTTATATGTTGCTAGTGAGCACATTTATACCTTATATTTGTGTACGCACACAGGTTTAACCTGCGAACAACTGGTTCAGCACATGAGTTAATCGAAATTACTTAAAATGCGCATCGATTGATTTCATAGTTCTTTGTTTAGCTCAAAATTTAGTACTGCGCAATATTTCAACTAATTAATGACCACTGCGCGTTGGTAGTGTGATTATTTTACTAATGCGCATAGGGAGGCTTAATATTTTGCTGGTGCATATTTATGGACCTTATATTTTACGTAGGCGCTCAGGTTTATTTCTAAAAGCAGTTCTGCGTGTAGGTTTGCTCAAAATACTTCAAATGCATATCAGTTTGATTATCATAACTAGCTTATCCCAAAACCTATTATTGCTTACATTTGGAACTATTAAATGAGTTCTGCTCATGATCTATTTATTTTATTTCTGCGCATAGAATACCTAATATTTTGTTAGTGCGCATATACTAAGAATACCTTATATTAAGAATATGTCCACTAGATTTATTTCTAAGAACAATTTTGCGCATGAGTCGATCCAAAAATCTTTAACTGCGCATCTATTGGTCTCATAGTTCTTGGTTCAGTCTAAAACATAATACTACAAAAAATTGCTACTAATTATTGAGTAGTGCGCATCGATGGCATTATTTGACTACTGCGGATACAAAAGTCATTTACAAAGGTTCTTGTCAAAGAACAGTTTAGCGTATGTTTGGAAATAAAATACTTGGCTGCGAAAGACCAGGAACCAAGGGGTAGTTTTTGCAATTTTTGAAGCCGGTCTAATGGAAAATTTAAAGTTTTCAGATTTTATTCGTAGATTTGAGGTAATTTCACGTCCAAAGCAAAAAACCGCATAAAGAAAAAGTTTATTTTTGTAGAAAATCAAGTAATCATGCCAAGCTAATGATCGCTAGTGGTGTAAGTGATGCAGTATATCAGAAAATCATGGACAAAGGGACAGCATATGATGTTTGGAATGCACTAAATTCTCAATTTGAAGCTACCTCAAAAGATCAATTATTTAAAATATGCATAGATTTTTTTTCTTTGATAATGGGTCAAGGTGTGTCTACACATAAAGCAAATCTCAAAAGTTTATGGAATGAAATATATAATGAACTTATAGCCAGGACGATAGAAACTTACCAGATTTAATTTTAGTAAGACATTACACATTTTTCCAAACAATTTTGAAACATTTAAATCAAATTGGATGTTGTTAATCAAAAACGATGAAAGAACTTTTGATGAGCTTACAACACAACTTGGCATGTTTGAAAGGAATTTTAAAAAGGGAGATACAAACAGTGAATCTTCACAAGAAGCTCTCACAGCAAAACCAAGTGGTCTCCTGCAAGCACATATGCTGATGTCAATAGTGACAAACACACAAGATTGTACTTATAAAATTTTGTTCGAAAATTATTTGTGGGAAATGTTAATTACAATTATAAGTTTCGTCTCTAAACACGTAAATGAAAACGATTTATTTCTTTCAGACTTGTAGTGGCATCTGTCCTTTATAATCAAAATAACTCAAAAATATAAAAAAAACGCGATTTCATTCGCCGACACTTCGGTAAACTTTGTTCAAACGACACCCAAATTATACAAGCTTATACACATACATCTCACCAAGGAAAATTGTACATAGGTAGCCATTCATACAACACTGCATGTACGACAAGCACATTGTAAGCCACGCAACTTATGGCACAGGTACATATATTTATTATAATAAAATGATATTAAAATATTTCAAGTTGTTTCATTTCATTTAATATAATAATATTCAACGTATAAAATACAAGATTCTATAACAACTAAATATAAAAATCCTACAGACTCATTGCACTTAATCGACTCCCCGCTATCCATGTCTAACAATATATTTTTTATGATATATCAGAAAAAATAAAAAAACAAGATCAACGGGAACTGTGCTTCTCTCATTCTGCTCACGTCATTCCAGATATCATTAGTGTTTAATAAATAATGACAATTAACTATCAATCTATTACTAATTATTATAAAATATAATTATATTTGACGGATATATGAATGAATTTCCAAGACTTGATACTGTGTCCGGGTAGCCTAGGATATCTAAGAGAATCTAAATATTTAATGTTAATGCGTAAGACTAAAGAAAAATCAAAAAGAGGGCTGGAAATCGAAATGGTTTCTGTTACGCCGAATTGTTTAACAAATTTCAATAATTACACTCGTTAATGCAAACAATATTCACAAACATTAAATATATTGTACAAAAACACAATATTTCAAAACTATGCATTCATTTTTAAAAATAACATAACAGCTTTCTAAATGCATCTTATGTTTCTTTGCTAAACACCCTTTTTCTATTTTAAATGCTAAAAAATAAGCTATAATAAAAGTTAATGCCTAGAAGCAAATTAATTTTTTTCATACCACCCTGTATGAATATAAGCATCTGTATTTTATGTTTATGTAACATTAAGTGAATTTAATCAAAATAGAATAACATAACTTTTTTTAATAGTAGTAAAAATCTCGATTATTAGAAAACTTATACATAAATAATTTATAAAAATTTTACTGATTTATACTTAAAATTAAATCATACGAAAAATAGTTCGTATGACGTTGATATAGTAAATTTGAGGATTTTATGTAAAATTTTTCAAAAATATTGCGTTATTTATTAATTTTTTTTTTAGGGTATCGACTTTTGAATTGCTTCATATTCTATTTTAATTAAAAAGAAGAATTACTGAAAAAACAATTACATAAAAAATAAATAATTTAAAAAATAAAAAAACCGACTGCATAAAATAAAACTATATGTAAAAAAACGTAATGCACTCAAACGACCGAAACAAGATTATTAGCATGAACGAAATCTCCTTCATTGATCTTTCTGAACGCTCTCCATAACTGACAGTTCGGAATCATGGTAATATTATCTCTATGAGTATCATAAGCAAAACGATATGTTCAAGTTTTTGTTTTGCTGATTTTAATTTATTTTACAACCAATTAATTATTGGCCCATAATTATTAATCGGGGCATACACGTTTAATGCTAAATTTAATTAGATACTTGATTGGATTCAATAAATAAATTTTTTGGTTAAGTTTAGTATACTTTAAAATGTCTAGTGCTGGCGGTAATCAGTTGCAAAACCCACGACCAAGATATGGAAATATTGAATATTGTCAACGAAAGAAACAAAGTGTATTAATGTATCCATTAAGCAAGAAATTGTTAAAATTAGCCCTATATTCACGATGTCAGGTAAGATTTCGATATTACAAAATGCTTAATTTGCGATAATATGCACTAATAGTAATTGATGGTATCTTTACTGCTGTAAGAAACTTTTGTATTCGTTACTGAGTAACAGATACACCGCCAAAATCAACTCGATTATGATATCCGTGGCGCATCGATTTTTTGATGGAATTTGGTAAAACAAGCCAAAATAAGACGAAAATGAAGAATACCTATTTTTCGAGTTATCCATGGGTAGTTTAATCACAGGCTGAACGTAGGGGCCAAAAACCAACCTGACCCGAGCAAACTGTACCCCAAAAATACATGGGTAGTTTAATCACAGGTAGAGGCCAAATGAACGTAATGAACGTAGAGGCCAAAAAACAACCCGACCCGTGCAAACTAGACCCCTCAAATCCATGGATTATTAATAGTCTAAAATGGCGTACATGTATTTTTGAATGTTTGTAGTGTTTTATTAACATGTTAATACGTTTTTATTAACTCGCTTTGTTGTGTGTCGGTCTAGATGGAATTTTTTATTTGATTTTATCTTCCCGATGAGTTAGATACTTAAAATTTGGACCATAGCTCAGAAGTGGAGACAATGCATAAAAATTGAAATTGGGTAAAGAAGAAAAATGATAAGAAGGAGAGAAAGATAAAGAAAAAAAGAAAATTAATTACGTTTACTATATTCAAAATTTCATTTACATAACCCTAAAAAGCAGAAAATAATAATAAAAATAATTTTTAGTGTACCATGTTTTATTCATTTTCAGGTATCACATTGCTGTTGTGTTGGTTGGAAGAATCCAAATTTTCCACTAGATTCACGAAAATTTGAAGATCTCTGTATTCATCCCAATTGTGGGCATTCAGCAGGTATAAAATAATGATTTTAGAATTTTAGAGTTACATATTCATTAATCCAGTAAAACATCAATTCTATTTTAGGATCGCATGTTTCACATATAAAACAGCTAACAGAAGAAGAAATTAATCGAATATTAAGTATGGTTGTAGATATGGAAAATATCCATATTCGATTGCAAGAAGAAACACATTTAGATACGAAAAAACTTTATCTTCATTTATTCAGGGTATGTATAAAATAATTAATCGTACAGTTTTTATTTCCTTGCAATTGAACTAAAATACCAAACTATCAGAATAGTACAATATATATATATCTATAGTCATTTTCCAATTCTCCAAGCTTAGGTTAAGTTAATATAACAAAATTAAAATGAACTATATTTTTCTCTTACTGCACATACGTCAAAAAGCCATAAGATACCGCGATTTGATCTCTCATTCTAGTCGTAGTACAGTTTCACATAAAGGCAGTCATATATCTCCGTTAAAATATTATCGATCTGTTAAAATATTATCGAACTATATCTCTTTGTCAGATAAAAAACAATTAATTCGCAATAAAATAAAATTGCAATCTCAAATTAAGAAATAAACTATCCTATCTCTTAAATTGGAGCATAGAACTCATTTAAATAAAAAAAAACGTTAGAATCGGTTCATTAGCTTCGTAGTTCATTAATCTTATATCGAATATCTAAAAAATTAACTCTGTTATTTGTTACATTAACTTGTTTTATTTGTTTTATGTGATTAGAATAGATACAGATTACAGCCACTGTACAATCACTGTATTTATACAGTTCATTTTGTAAACAAATAAAATAATAATAATAATCAATATATATTATATTTTTGAGTAATAGTATAAGATGTATTGTCATTACTGCCATAATGAAGGAATATTGTATCTATTGCAACGTTGCTACAACAATTAGGAGAAGTATACCTAGAGAAAGAGGTTTTTCCCTTTTTGCTATCTACACATAATAAATATGTCTAGAAATTTTTTGGGTTGAGCATTTGTTTAACTGAGTAATACTATAGGTGAAAGCTCTTATGTATTTGACAACGTTGCCTACGAATGTAAAATTACATACGATTGTTGTCGCATCATGATCTACTCCTGATTTCTTTTCTTTTAAGCATATTTATGTATTTAAAAAAAATTTATGTTCTGCTTTATTAGAGGCACCTATTAAGTCTGTTCTATAGGTCTCAGGACATGAATCTAATATTTTTTTGTTTGTACATAAACAAGCATTGACATGTTTTTATTTTTAAATATGAAAAATAATATTATTTAACTATCTATCTTTGTCATAAAGCAAATCACATTCATGATATCGCCGATTTCACACAAATCGCGTCGTGTGCGACCAAGACTATATTTTTACATATAACTTATCTTACAGTAAAAAACATTCGTATAAAATCATTCACCATAGTATACATACATGGAAATAATGTTTTAAATGTTTAGTTATTTCAATTGTTTATCTAAACGACGTGGTCAATTCATCCAATTTTTACAAAATATTCCAATTATTCAAAACATATTCTTCTAGGAAATACTCATTTTTTATTAAAACGGTAACATTCTCTCTAGGACAAAGATAAACAAATCGGTCATTTTTTCACATTTCTCTCATGCTACGTGCACACAAAATACAAATTTTAATTGAAATTATCTTACGTTGGATACGGTTAATCTTCTTCAAATTTTAACAGCGTGTGTATTATTCATTTAATTGTCTAACATATATTCGAAGTTGGAAAGATTTGTCAACATTTTGCTTGCGTGACCCAACTACTTTAAATAAAAATATATAAATAAAATCTCGTAAACAACTTAACACACCATTGGCGCGAGAGCATACGGTCTGTTTCAGAAATAAAAATTTTAGCCCTCGGTGAAGACCCTCGCGGAAAAATTAAATTTATTTTTACCGGATAAAATAATGATTTTTTGGGATTTCATTTCTACTTTGACGGAAATATTTATTTGGAACCAAAAATTCTTTAATCGTATTGACTTAACGAATAATGTAAAATTTTCGAAATATAGTTGCAAATTTTGTTGCCAAATATCTATCTTCATGTAGATAAAAAAATTTTCTCAAAACTATTTGCCCAGTTAATAAATGAACTAATTAATCGAATTTAGGTTTTTGTTTTTTTTATTAAAAAATTATCTTTTATGTAGGGTTTTATTGAATTACGTAACAAAAACTTGGTAGTTATTTTTCGATTTTTGAAAAAAGAATTTAGCTTGTAAACTAGTTTTAATCAATAAATAATCCTCATTTGACCACAAGTTATTGTTGAAAGATAATAAGAAGTTTACAGAAGATTACACATCTATCGGGAATTGAACCTTAAAACATCCAGTTACTAATATAAGTGCTACCAACTAGAAATATTTTTTATGTGTAATATATTTAGTCTCATCATTTAAGATCTGACTATATTATCAATTATTTATTATTACTATGAAAATAATCTGCTTGTATTGCATTAAATCATTTTCTTTGAATAGGTTTGATCCTATATGTATTTAAATAATTCAGACTCCTTTATAGTCCCGGTAACCGTTATCATATCAGGTCAATGATAAATACACTTCTGAAAATTTGTATATGGCTTAATTATCGTTAATGTAACAACTTTTTTATCTACGAAAATTCTTAAAAATGGACGCTTTCTTTTTCGGAGCTCATAAAATTTTCAATTGCCCTCACTGGCCTGAAGTTTATGTAAATCTGTTTAAAAGATCATTTAAAAAGAAATGTAAAAATGTTTTGTTGTGCAATATATGCAATTTGAACAGCAGTAAGTTTATTTTTATTTAATTAATACAGTACAAAGATAAATAAATTATTAAATTTCTATTTCAATGGCTATTTATCTGCTTGAGTATTTTATTTATTAATCTTGATTATTTAATTTGAATTTTATTTTCTTTCATTTTAAATATTTTATGCTAAATAATCATTTATTAGAATTGTCACGAAAATTTTCTACAACATGTGACAAAACGGGATATCCTCTGCCCTACAACAACAAAATTGCGATTTTTCACAATTTTCAGGTTGTCGGTAACGGTTAACTGGTTTTATTACTTGATGGACAAAATGATTTATACATTTGATATTGATTAGTCCAAAAAAAAAAAAAAAAGAGTTGTTACACTAATCATAACTAAGCCATGTACAAATTTTTAGAAGTGTAATTATCAATAAGTTGATATGATTACAGACATAGACTTAAATAGCAGAGATTTATTTCATGAATGGAAACTATTTCTTTATCGCCTGGGATGTTAAACAATTCCATTTTTGATTTAGAATTTTATCATTAAATTAAAAAATTTCTATTACAGATACTTGAAAATGCCGTTATACAATTAAAAGAACCAATTGTCAAAACTTTGGATCAACCACCATTTGAACAGCCATCAATTGCAAAAGCAACAAGTAATTTTATTTTATATAAATTCGAACATTTAACACAAGACGAACGTAAATCAATGCAAGAATTAGCTAGAATGTTTTTACATGCAATTGATCGTTGGGACTTGGAAAAACCTGATAAGAAGAAAGGAACACCTGAAGAATTTAAAATGTATACTGCGAGCTATTTACGGTAAGAAGAAAAGTAGTATTTCCTATTTTTTATAACGCATTTCTAGCGTAGTGTAGAAAAGTAAATACATTCTGTATACTTGTCGTCATTATAGAGAAAACTTGCATGTTTTGTAATTTAATTAATTTTTTTTCTCTTCAATCAATCCTTCGACAATCCAGAGGTAAAAGTATTAGCTTAGTATCTAAAATTATGTATGTATAATATATAAACAGTACTAAGACTGCTGGCTAAGGACGCCGCCAAATTGAAGGCGACCTGTCGAGAGACAAGCGTTTTTTGCACCTTATAATAGGGAAGAACAATATTTAGTTCTAAGCAGGGGATAGTTTTGATTTTGACGTATATGACATATTATAGAACATTGTTTGCATAACTCACTTCATTTTATATTTTACTATTTAATTATATCTTATCAGAGCGAATTTTTCAAATTAAAACTTTTATTATAAAGGTAATACAATAGAAAACATTGTATACCGTATTTTCAATTTTAAAAAAATTTTAAATACAAAAATTTGTTTGTAAATAACAATGGTATAAATTTTTCATATCATAGGTAGCAATACAACAATATTTGCTGCTTACCCAATGGATTCTAAAGCTGCGTATATACGTAAAACATGTGTAAAACCGTAAGGCAACTTAGACGCGTAACAGCAGTCTTTGTGCGAACGCGTAACAAAATTTGATATGCGACGATGTTACATCGTGCCCCACAAATTATGGGTAAATTTGAATCACATTAAAATATGTATCTAGGTGGGTGTTACAAAATTAAAAATTAATAATTATAAACATACTGTATTTAGAAACATTCTGTATGTATTTATTGAGAATAGTAATTATACGATTATATCATATTTAATGTGAACTGGGTATGCGTTAGCATCTAAGGGCAGCTTCGCTTAGCGGCATTTCGGAGTCATTATACGAGTATCATGCATTCATGGCATAAAAAAGAAAATTATAGAAACAAGCCTCTTTGTCGTGGGACACAATACAAGAAACATAAATTCAATAAAATGTTTTTTTTTTTTTTTTTTTTTTTTTTTTTTTTATAAATACAAGGATTATTTTCATCAATTTATAAATTAATGCCTGTTCAATAATTTATTTACCTATTTATTTACCATAATTTTGTTTTTCTTTCTCAAATACCTTTTTTTTTTTTAAATAATCGCGTAAATAACTCAATTTTGATTTATAATCTCACTGATGCTATGAACAGAACTTTTCTAAAAATTGTTTGTAGTATAAAAATCATTGCTTATTTTGTATTTTTTGGGTAATATGGTATATTTGAGTACTAATTTGGGTAATATTTCTTTCATCCTTTAGTTGATAATGTTCAAATAAAAATAAAATAAAAAAATAAAAAAAATAAGCTGTTTTCAATGTAACATAATTTTTATTCTTACGAAACAATTCTTTTGATTTTAATAATATTCTATTAATCATGTTTTTGGAAACCAATTTAACAATTTATTCACGAAGATATGGTGTGAATTTTTAAATGTTAATTTGGCAAGTAGTAGTTACTTAAGCTACTTTCTCGGTAAATTCTCTGTTTGTAACCAAATCTGGGTATTAATTCGGTTAACTGTCATAATAAATATCTCTTCTAACATATTTTTGACGAATATTATTCAAGCAATTATTATGTATGTATATATCTATATATACTTGTAGCTTCAATAAATGCAACACTTACTTTTTTTATTTTTTTACTTATTTAAAAACATTAAATACTGGAGTGTAACGTAAAATTTCGATTTTTTGAAATACGTATTTCGACTACAAGGTAGTCATCATCAGTATGAATTAGCTAGTCGTAATTATTCTTCAAAGAGATGTTACTCGTTGCTAATTTGGTGACGGTTTGCACAAATGTTTGGTATTTTCGCAAATATAAATGGTGGAAACTTCACTTTAACATTTTCCATTATTTTATAAAAATGGATTTTAAAAAAATATATAATATATCTATTAATTTTCTAAAAATCAAATGTTATTAATTAGTCTGTGTTTCAACAAAAAGTTGATAGCATTTGTTACTAGCATTCGGAGTCTTAAGTCAATGACTTTAGAAATTCTGACAGATATATGCTTGAACAGATATATATATATATATATATATATATATATATATATATATATATATATATATATATATATATATATATATATATATATATATATATATATATATATATATATATATATATATATATATATGGCGTAACTAGGATGTAATCCGGGCTTAAAAGGCGTGATCAATTCATTCAATTTTTTTAGTTATTCAGAATATAGTCCTCTAATAAATATTAATTTTTCATTAAAAGTGGTAAAAGTCCTTCAAGGAAAACATTTAAAAAAATATCACTTGCTTCTCTTTTGCTAAGTCTACAAATAATGTCATTTTTAATCGCAATTAGCACATGTTTGGGATGGTCAATCGTCTTTTCACAACTCGTCGATGATGCATTTAATAATTTATATTTCAAATTTTAAATATATCTTAACATTGTTATCGTGCAAGTACTATCTATATAGAATATAATTTATTTTCCGGGTAATTTTTCAATTAAAAATTATTATTTTTTAAATCATACACCAGTGACGTCATTTTATCAGATAATTTAAATAAAGAAAATCATATTGGTTGGGAACTCTCGGCATTGAAAATGCACACACGCGAATTTTCAAATTTTGTATATTTTTTGTATTCGATTGTAGATAATGCTAGAAACAATATAAGCTCGGTGTGATTCAGTAGACTTTTTTATAAACTTAATTATTATTAATTTATTACCCCAAATATAATTACCCGAGTTGGGATGTTGATAAAACTATAAGTCCCTATGTTGCTATTCTCCTTAAACTCAGGATTACATAAAACTATTGTTGCTTGTGAACGGACTTATATGTAATTGTAGGCTTGCTAGGCTAAACGTAGTATGTTATATGTTTGGTTTTTATTTTAGATGGCTGGCATTTTGTAATGTACCCAATTTTTGTGATTCACTTCAACGACATGATACCACCTTAATATTTGGAAGAAATTTTTTACGTGCTATTTTTAAATATGTTAGTACACAAATTTTACAAAAATTTCAACAATCACAAAATGATATTGCTGCCGAACAAAAAGTAAGTTTGAATAATAAAATTTTTAATTTTTAAGCAAATTCAAAAAAAGGATAGAGCTATCAATTTGTGTGTATATACATACATAATATATATTAGGAATTTATGCGCAAACATATACCGATTTTAACAAGGGCGGGCTTAATTTTTTTATTATTTCAATTTAAGTACCTTTACTTCACGAACATAGAACTGAAGTTATTTTTTAAAAATATTGCTGATATTCAAAATACCTGATTAAACAAAGATGGAAATACCTACATATGGCGTCAACTGTTAGTATCTCCATATAAATTACGTGTCAAACATCGTTTTCAAGAAAGAAATAAAAAAGAAATAATAATATTTGATATCATGTAACTTCGTTTTGTTTAATTTAATTTTTAAGTTTCATTATGTTATTGAGTCTAGATTCACATTTTGATTTTGCGTTGAATTTGGTATAGCTTCAAAATTCTCTCATATTGATATGAAGAAGTCCTTGCACTAGAGAGACAAACACACATTTTTAGTGATTTAATTTCACCCAACATAAAAAATTTTTAGTGGTTGTATAGAAGTTTTTATTATACTTTGTAACAACTGTGTACATTCTTTTAAACATTAGAATTAAGTTTCGATTTTCCAAATTCATTTAAAACAAAAAAATTTCTTCACGCTTCAATTTTTGAGTTTATACATAGTTATTCAGTTTAATATATAAGAATACACAAAATATTCTTTGATTTTTTTAAACTTTCATATAATATAATTTATAAAAACTTATTCTATAAAACTTTTTCTGTTAGGTATTATATATTTTTAAGCAATTATTCTAATTCTAATTTTTAAATTTTAATAATATCTCTAATTCTAATATTCAAAAAAATGTTTATTTTTTTGTATTAAGCTTTCTTTTTTTTTTTTTTTTTATTTGTATTATAATATTTGCTATTTTAAACATTAAATTATGGTAATAGACAGATTACCATACTACAAAACACAAAAACGAAAAATTTTAAGCTCTCAATTATTTTTTTTCTTTTAAATCAGAGCATGGCGTATTGGCTTAGAATCTTCATAGGCTAATACTACATTTTTTCTACATAATTTCTATAGACATTCGAAGCACATTTGTATTAAAATATTTTGTGTTTATGGAGATTTTAAGTAACTAAGTTGTCATATGATATCGCTACCATTGTCTAATCAGGAGTTTTTATCTTGCGTCTATATTTTGCTTAGATAAAAAAAAAAATTTAATTTTGCTTAGGTAAAAAAATATTAGGTGAAGTATGTTAACTTATAAATTATGTGATATGTTATCCAACTATCTAATTTAAACATTTAGTGTAGTCCCCCTAGAGCTTTAATTGTGTAAAGGAAGGAATTCTTTTACAGACAAAGTATTGATTTTATTGAAATCTTCTGAATTATGTTAAGTATTTTGAATAATAAAATGGACCTATTTTTTTCGTGTACATCCTCCCCCTACCAATGAATGGGTGAAAGATACCAATCTAAGGGGATGGAAGTTGTAACATAAATTAACATTAGTAAAATTAAAGTTAAGATTTTTTTCAAAGAACTTTCGTTTTCAATAAAAAAAGTTTAAACAATAGTTGAATAACATTTTTTTCATAAATCTTAACCATTTTGTCTATTCGAGACAAATGTATAGAAATCTCAAAGCATAACCTTTTTATAAATGTGTTCGAAATTTTTGACACCTTATGGGACACTATGGAACGAGACACAGTGGATCACTGTTCCAATGCTCTTTTTTGTTGTAAAATATACCCAAAAGCAAATTAAATGTTTCGTTAATCATATATAGGCTCATAAAAACGAGATCAACCGATTTGAAATTAACAATGCTTTAGATATGGCTATTATTTTAGCTGCAGATATTAAACCAATATTGTCAAATCTATCATTTCGTGGAAAAAATTAAACTCCAAAAAAGTATTTACACTTTTTCTTAAGAAGTATTAAAAAGATTCGAAATCTTTGGTTAATTTTATCGGATAAAAACTGGTATTGTCCAATATTCCCATTCATAGACGGTGGAGTACAATGGAACAAAAGAATGGTAAAATTATTAGGTTAATGTATTGTTGACTTTTGTATACAGAAATTATTTAAAAAAAATACATACTGAGTTTTTCTAAATCAAAAGCAATTTTTTGTTCCATTTTACCACCACTATCCCTATAAGTAAAAAGAATAAAGGTTATAAAATAACGAAAAATAAAGATATTTAATATTTCTGTAGATACAATAATGACTGAATTATTAAAGGTGATGCATCGTTCGACGAAAATTAGTGTATATTTAACGTTGAATAACAAAAAACGCATAATACTTTGGTAATAACCTGTCGGTAAATGAATCAATAGATCTAACTTTTTAACTATAAAAGATAGAAGAAAAATTCAAATACAAAAAATGTTTATTTCTTTGAAACAAACAATTTATGTTCAAAAATTTTTTTCGTTAAATGTTAGGATTCGCCACAACTTAAGCTCAAATTAAGCTAATTATCATGTTGGTAATTACAATACATACTAGTATACAAGAATTATATCTCAAATTTGGCTAAAAAACACATATACGTAATAACTTAACATATTATATATGTATACATGTATACATATATAACTGTATAAACTGAATATTTTTATTTTTTTTATAATTATTAATGAGAACTCTAGGATTTTTCGAATAAATTTCGATTTTTTTGGCCCCAATTTCCTAGATCAAATTATGTTAATTGCAAACCGTTACCAAATTAGCAACGAGTAACATCTCCTCAGAGAATCATTACAACTAGCTTATTCATACTGATGATGACTACTTTGTAGTCGAAATACGTATTTATAAAATACAAAATAATTTGATCTAGGAAATTGTAAAAAAAAAAACAAATCGAAATTTATTTGAATATTTATAGTATTTTATGAATGCTAATGAAAAATAGTCCAATGATACTAAATCATATGTTGAGTATATAAACAATTAACTCCACTTAGTTATCTTCACTTGTTTAGTTATAATTTATTAGGAAGTTCTTCGAAATTGGTAGGGAATTTTTTGTTAGTGTTCAATATTTTTTAATGCTTTGAATTGTACTACTAGCCTGGGTGCATAAGCATAATATGATAAGTTTTATAAATATATCTAAAAATTTGTAAATGACTTTATTAAGATTAATGAAACATTATTTTTTCCCCGAAAATTCTGAAAAATGAGCCGTTTTTCTTCGAATCTCGCATAATTTTTGTTTGTACTCAAAAACTTGACGAAATTTTATGTAATTTAATATGTTGATCATTCAAACTGGTGACATCGTTGTTGGAAAACTTGAAAATTGCGTGTTGGTCAAATTTGTTTTTGCATTTGTTATTATTGAATGCTTTTGCTATTAAAATAACAAAGAAATGGATTTCCATCAGTTTGAAGCTTTTGGGCGCAATCGAACATTTTACGAGCTCCGAAAAAGAAAACGGTCCACTTTATATAATGTTCGTAGGGGAATAAGTTGTTGCACTAACCATGATTAAATCACATACAAATTTTTAAATCACATACCAATTTTTAAACTGGTTCTAGTTTTGACCACCTACAAACAAAACAATACATCTATAAAGTACCTTATTGATTGATTTATAAATTTGTTTGGTTTCTTGATTAGGATCTTTTTCAGTTTCTCCTTAAAAATGTAGGGAATAAACATAAGAATCGTTGGTATCATCATCGATCGATCAGAAACCTCTGTCATTTCGGCAACATTTTTTCACCCATGAGTCACATTGTGCATATTTTGGATGTATGTACTTTGTTTGAAGATCAAATATTTTTTTTTACGATATTGCATGGAATGCTTTGTAAATTTAATAAAATAATATGTATTTGTACATACTCCGTAACAACACCCTTTCATTGTACCTTTTCTTACAGATAGCATAACACATATTATTTTATGTTATTGTTACGTTTTAGAATGAAAATTCTTTCTAAATATTTATTGATTTAATTATTTATACACGGGTATTATTATGCTTGTTTACAAAAAGCCGTACGGAAAATACTTTGATGAAAAGGCCTTTTGTAAAACAATAAAAATATAGATAGAGAACCAATGAAGAATTATAAGAAACAGTTTAGTATCGATGTACGGAATGTAGAAGGAAAGAGGAAACGATGTAGAGAGGAAAGCATTTGCGATAAGTCCGTAACTGCGTATCATATCACATTGAAAGTTTAAATAAATTTCCAGACCCAACTGCCACACAGTTGTTTTACAATTAACTGAATAATGTATTAAAATTTTTATATGGTATTTATGAAAATGCTGGTTTTTTATAATTATCTTATGTGAATAAATATTTTGAATAACAGTAATAAAGAAGTTGTAAATGTAGATATGAGAGATATAACGACAAATACTAGCAGTTTCTCTGCCCTTAGCTTGTCGAACTGTGATTGGTTACTGTAAAGCTATGTCTCTGTTTCAGTATGTCTATCATGTTTTTTTATAAACATAATGAGAGTATTTTATTTTGTAGCAGTAAAATTTTTTAAACTAATAATATGTATAATTACTACTATAAATAAATAAACATGTTTAATTAAATTATATATTTGCTCGATCACCATTTGCACAGGAACTTTAAATTTTATGTTACAAAACGGCCAAATTAAATGTGGTGGCAACATTTTTTATTATATATGTACTTATAACTGTTATAGACTGAATATATAGTGAATTTTATGAATAATGATTAAAAATATTTTGAACATTGGTACTAAGCCATATGTCGAGTATCTAAATAATTAACTCTGTTGTTATTTTTACTTGTTATATATGTATTTTGACTACATAGACTAGATATTAAAGATATTAAGCCAGCCCACACCGTAAGATTTTCTGATCAGAAAATCTAATGGTCACCGCACATCATCGGACAGTTTTATTAGAAATGCTTATAAGAAAATCTGATCATAAATCAAACATAATTCTTAATCAATCGCATATCATTGGGTATCATCGGATACGTACAACAAACCACAATGAACCAATGAGCTTTTAAATATCTTAAAATTATTAATTGCTTTTTTAACTAACAGAAGCAACGTCGTAAGATTTTCTGATCAGAAATTCTGATGCTACTTCAGACAGCAAAATATGTACGCGAACATCATCAGATTTTCTGATTGAAAAGCCTGGGCGTAAGAGTGTTTTACGAATGCTAACAAGTGAAGATAACAACTATCAGAGAGTTAATCGTTTAGATACTCGACATATGATTGAATTTCATTGTTTGAATTATTTTTAATTAGCATTCATAAAATACCATAAATATCCAGTCTATACGTATAGTTACATATGTATACATGCATATTAATATGTGAATTATATATGGTAATATAGGTAATATTATTACCTATATGTGTTTTTTAGCCAAATTTGAGATATAATTCTGGATAAATTAAACTGTAGGAAAAAATGTGCGATTGACGAGACCTCTATTGGTGAGTTTAGGTAGTCAGCCGTACGTGTCAATGATGAAAAAGAAGCTTAGGCGCCATAGAACATAGACGCGAAATATAAGCGAAGTTGCCATGTTATGTAGTGTTCAAAAAATCAATTAAAATGTATTAATTCGAATAAATAATTAATTAAATAGAACATGCAATAATTTTTATTATAATGAGCTCCTTGTGTACAATTTTTTGTATTTAAACTTTTCTTCTATCTTTATAATTTAAACATTGGCTCAAGGACCCATTGGGCCCATTTAACCGATTTTGTATTCCAACCGACATTCACGAACTTAAACGGAGGGTTGGACAGTCGGACATGGACTAATTATGTGTTTCTAACATCTATTCCAAAATTTTGTTTGTGCGCACAATATTAGGTAGTGTTACAAACTTTAGACTTAAATATTCTCTGATATATTATATATGTCGGGTATAAAAATCGTTAAAACTTTGATACTGAACCATATGTCGAGTAACTAATTATCGAGTGACTAGTAAAGGTGGAAGTCTACACGTTCAGTTTGAAATTTTGGGCGTCTTATCGAAAAGAATCCACTCATGAAAAAATAGCTTGATGCTTATCATCTCATAAAATTTATTATGCGTCGTTTTATTGCTTTTATGTGTACGTTTCGAAACATGATTGTGTTACTGGGCAGTAAGCTACAGTGTCATCAATATTATATATTAGCAATGTTAAATATCATATTTGATGACATCATATTTTACTGGCCAATTCATCAGGGTTTCCAAAAACAGACTATATTTATATACAACCATACTATATATGTGTAATTTACATGTGATTGAAGTCAATATTTGTATTTATTTATTTATTTTATTATAGTAGGATGCAATTTTTAAACAATTTTTTTTTGTTTTGTTTTAATCATCAGTAAATAATTCTGAAATAATATGTGTAGATAGAAGTTTTTCAAAGAAAGTAGTTCTTTGCGTAAAATAAAAAAAATGTACTTGCTCGGAATTTATTTATATAACTTTTACATAAATTTTCACGAGACTATAAATAAATTCCGAGCAAGTACATTTTTTGATTTTGCGCAAAGAACTACTTTCTTTGAAAAACTTCTGTCTACACATATTATTTCAGAATTATTTATAACAATAAAAAAAGGATAGGTTGGTTTTTGACACCTATTTAGCGTAAAAAACCTATTTAAAGTAAATATTATTTATCAAATTAAAGACTATATAACGATCTATTTTGTTTATGTTTTTGATGATTAATGTTTTTTTTGTTTTTGTCTGATTTTATAGGAATTAATAATGACACATTTTCCACGATTTATAAAAATGTTTGAATCTGAAATATTTTCTGACAATTCTCCTATATGGGATGATCCTGATTTAAAGCAAACATTAGCACGGCATTTGTTGGATAAGAGGGGTAAGCTTGGCAGTAAGTACAATTTTTTTTTTTAAATCATCTAATTTATAGAAGATAAATTCTACAACTTCTCTAAATGTGGGATTAGTTAGTCTATGAATAAATTAGACCGGGATGCCCATTTCATACATTTATAAATATACTTCTTTAAATTTGAATATAGCTTTATTATAATCAATGGGTCATTCCATTCCAAATCGTCAAATGTTGGGCGCTGACATATCTCCGATTTTTATGAAAATCGGCACAAATTTTTTAAGGGTATTATTTCTTGTTTTTCATTCCTTGAGATTTTAAAACCTATTAAATATCCTTAAAAAAATATTTTTTTAAATGCTATTTTTAATATATGGAAAGAGATGTGGTAAGGAAGTGAAAATGTCATATATAAAATTATACGAAAATTTTTCTCATAATATCCTTATTTTACCGGATTATGAAATTTTGTAAAATGACCAAACTTGTCATGTAGTTTTATGCTAGATATTTTTACTTTCTCATCTTTATTGTTTACCTTTTTCGCATATATTGTTGAATAAAATAATAAATTTCGAGGATTTTTATAAAATCTCAGGGAGTGAAAATAACAGCAAATTTTTAACGGATTATGAAAGATGATAAAATGAACTAACTTTTCATCTAATTTAATATTAGATATTTTTAAATATAAAAACTATTTTGTTCGCCACGGGTTAAATATTGGACTTACTTTTAATATTATTTCTTGGACCCTACTTTTAATAATAATTTTTGTAAATTTTTGTAAAATTTTTTCAATTTGATATATTTCTCATAATCTCCTTCTTCATTAAAAGTTTCATATCTAACAAGCAGTTTAATGTAAATAAAATACTTATTTTTTCTGATTTTAATAATTCATTTTACGGGCATTAAACCTTCATTTTCCATAATTTTTAAAATAATGGCAATAGTTAAAAAGAAATTCATATTAATTTATTCATTTTTACATTAAAAAATAAAAATTGATTGATTAACATCTGTATTAAACAATTTTTAAAATATTTTTACTATTAAATCTCACTTCGATTTTAAATGACGTTGCTAAAATTTGGTTAATTCGAATTCGTTGGTTATTCGAAAATATATGACTGTTCATGTTAAGGTACAGACATTTAGTTCTTGCATTTTAGTTTTAAAAAAATTTATCATCGATTGATTAATATTATTAAGTTTTTCCAAATTTCAATTGTCTTGACAATTATATATATATTAAACACACATTTCTATTTCAAATGAACAACACCACTTCTTCGAAGAGATACATTAATCGTCGTGGCATCTGTATTGTGTTCATTTTTTTACTTGTTTTACGATTATAGAAATCCAAAAAAACCTTGATTGTATTTCTCGCGCAAGCATATCTTAGATTATAACATTCTTCATCTGGTGTTCTTGGATTTCGGAGTGGTGTAAGAAAGTAATTACTTAAATGATATTCATCATCAATAGGTATAAAGCTAGATCGAAATAGATTACTGTAAGAAAATAATTGCTTAAAGGATATCCATCATCAATAAGTATAAAGCTAGATGGAAATAGATTTCTATCAAATCTGGTATACAACGAACGCACTCTGCATGAAACGGAAGCATCATGAGCAGATTCTGGCCATCTAGCAACAACATTCATAGCCTTCAAATTATGATAACATAAACATTGTACATTGAAAGAAAAATATTCTTTTCTATTTCTAAGCGACTCAGTATTTGGTCCTCCTAAAATAAACAAATAATAACAAATAATTATATTCTAATTTTTCAATATCAATTTTTCAAGGCTTCGTAATTTAAAAAGTTTTCTCTTTTAATAATTGTAATATTTTGACCAGTTTAATTAGATTTAAACAGAATTTTAATTTCAATATAACGAATAGCATTTATTGTTATAAAAATCATATCTATACTTGTGTTCAATTCATGAAGAAACGGGTGTGAATAGTAACTTTGGCGATTTTTATTTTAAAATTCTGGTGATTCTCGGATTTCTCTGAAAATCGATCCAGAATCCATCATTTGGCACTAAATCCACTTATGTTCGTTCGTGTGCGGGTTCACGAGAAGAAATCAGTCTATATAGTTATAAATACATACATGATAAAAAAATTATAGTCCTTAAATACCTAAATTTTTTAGGTATTTAAGGACGAATATTTTTAGAAACTTCACACCATAATGGTTTTCCACCCTGAGTGCAACACTGTTTGAATTGTAACGTCGGGGTGGGATTGTCTCTTAAATTTTTTAGGTCCGTATCAAATGTTTGTTCTGTAACAATAGCTTCATAGTGTATTTCTTCTATACGCGAAAGTTGATCAGCGACAATATTCTCCTTCCCTGATATGTGACGTATATCAGTTGTGTATTGGGATATATATTGTAGATGACGACGTTGTGTCGCAGAAGCTTTTTCGTTATTTTGCTTGAATGCAAAAGTTAACGGAGCGTGGTGTGTATAAATGGGAAATTTTCTACCTTCGATAAATTTTTTACAGCCATATACATACTTAATAGTTCGCGATCATACGTAGAATACTTTTTTTGAGCATCGTTAAATTTCTTAGAGAAAAAACTGATAGGTTTCAGTCCATCTTTTTCGTGTTGTTGAAGTACTGCACCGGCAGCAAAATTAGATTCATCAACGTACAATGAGATGTGACGATTGGCGCTAGGACACGTAAGAAGTGTAGAAGCTGCGAGAGCTTGTTTGCACTTTTCAAATTGATTAGAGGTTTCCTCCGTCCATGGTACCAAACGCTTATCGTTCTTTTTTGAATCTTTTAGATAATCATTGAGTAAAGCTTGATTTTCAGCAGCATATGGAATATGTCTCCTATAAAAATTTATTATGCTAAGAAATTGACGTAATTCTTTGACAGTATTAGGGCGTTTCATTTCTAAAATAACCTTTACTCGCTCGGGATCGGGTCTGATACCTTCAGGTGTTATAAGATAGCCTAAATATACTAGTTTATTAACACCGAAAACCGATTTATTTACGTTTATTCGTAAGCCAAACGAGTTTAGCCTGTTAAAAACTTGAATGAGATGATTTATGTGTTCGTCATACGATTTTGAAGCGATAAGTATGTCGTCTAGGTATGCGAAACAAAATTCTAAGCCTTGCAAGACTTCGTTGATGAGCGTTGAAAAGAGCTTGGCGCATTGCGTAAACCAAATGGCATAACGTTAAATTCGTTAAACCGAATGGAGTGATCACTGTGGTTTTATAGCGATCTTTTTCAGCGGCGGGAATTTGATAAAGAGCTTTATGTAAGTCTATTTTCGAATATATAGTGGTATGCTCTAATATTTGGTTCGCACCGTCGATACGCGGAATGGGATATCGATCTGAGAGTGACGATCATTCAGACGTCGATAATCTCCACATATTCTCCATTGTCCATTTTTTTGTTTAACAATATGAATAGGGCTTGCCCATTGCGATTTTGAGGGTCGAATTATATTCTGATTTAAAAGAAATTGAAATTCTTTTTTAGCAATTTGTAGTAACTGTGGGTTTAACCTACGTGATTTGCTAAATATTGGGGGTCCGCTACTTGTATTCAAATAATGTTGCACGTTATGTTTTACTTTTGACGGCGTGAAATTAGGTATTGTTAGATTAGCTACCGCTTACTATACCGCTGTTTAATAACTCTTCTTTTATTTTTAAATTTTCTCTGAATAGTTTAGATCTATCTTTCGTTTGATATTATTAAAGAGAACTCTAGGATTTTTCGAATAAATTTAGATTTTTTGCCGCAATTTCCTATATCAAAATTTATTTTTTCTCTCTCTCGTTACTTTTTTCTACCACGAACTTTTGAAGACATGTTAGGACTTGCATTACTGTATGTTGGACTCGAAGGTTGAGGAGTAGAGAGTTGACGAGGAGTGGCAAATCTTTGTGAAAAACCGGTGTAACCATATCAGATTCAGAAGGTGGTGGTGTCCCAGCTCGCAACGTTGATTCTGGCGTATTCATATTTTTTAGCTAGTCGATGCTCACACGGAGTCATGTCTTTTATAAAGCACTTCTTTTTATTATATATCTCTAAATCTTTTCTTTTAGCTCCTGCTTCTTTTTTCTAGATTTAGTTTTCGCTTCTCCCTATAGCGTCGCTGCTTTTCAGCAGCGGTGTTAGCCATAATGTCATATAATTATCTAGAACAAATTATTTAATTTATTATACGAGATGCAGACAGACTAACTTCGACCAAAGCTTCAAACCGTTCAATAGTTACTTTAATAACAATTCAGTTACCAGTCTACAACTCTGGTACTAGATGGTAGTACATAGTTGAGTTACTAGATGGTAGTAACAGAGTTGAGTAGTAAATTTAACGCTTCGTGTCTTTTATTATTTAAACAAAATTATTTTCTATGAAAATCAATAAAGTTGTTAATTTGTATAGAAATATTAGAATATTCGAACCGATTTGTTATTTCATTCTACATAATATTAAAATTGAAATAAAAGCCCAAAAAGCTTTGATACCGTCCTTAGAAAGCCTCTTGATAACCCTTTAGCAGGACATTCCGCATCCTATGTATGATGGAATAAGACAGTATTATTATTATTGGAAAATTATTAAACCTGATATTGAAAATTACTTCAAAAGTTGCAAAAATGGCGTTTTTCACTTAAAAGTGTTCCCAAAAAGGTAAAAATTGTAATTTCGAAAAATTCTCGACGGTGTTACCTGGGGAAAGCGATTATCCAACGAAATTTGTTTGTTAACCGATGTACCGAATTATGAAGGCCACAGTTATTCCTAGTTTTTCTGCGACACTTCTGATTAATTATTGCCATTGCCGTATTTTTTTAATATTTTTTCATGAAATTTTTACACATAATTCTTTGTATATTATACTTTTTGTACCATTCGTTTTAATAAATAGATTTAACTGTGTCGTAAAAAAATTCACAAAAATGTGCTTTTTTTCCACGAATTAACTCCTTATGTTGCAAAGATAGATTGTGTCGCAAATATAGATTGTGTTAAATCAATTGATGGAATCAGTCAACAAATTAATATATTGATTGTAATAGTACATGCAAATATCATATAAAAATCAATTTGTGTTTAAAGAAGATCTTTTACTATATAGTATAAATATAATATAGTATACTATAAATATAACAATGCATTATTATAAATATATTTTTCACAATTTTAGTTCAAAATTTGTTTTTAGGTCATAATTTTTCTGCAAACAACGCAACCCCGGCGACTAGTGAAGGAGGTGAATTTGAGAAACTTGTACCAAATGAAAAAGATATTTATACAACGATAAAAATAAATGATGGAAAACGCTCAGTTGAATCACCGGGTAAAACATTTGAGCCACGAAAACGTCGTACACATGAACATGTTCTGGACGTACAAGAGGATACTGTTGCTGAAATTATTTCTACTCTTGAAAATTTCGAAGAAATGGTTGGACCTGACGTAAGCTTAGTGTTTTTTTATTAAATTATGTCTTAATTTTTGTTATAATATGAATTGAAAACTAATAAATAATGATAAAATTATTTTCATAGCTTTAAATTTGAATCAGATATAAAATAGTCTAAGATTTGAATTAGAATCGCCTTGCATTAATCTGTTTACCCGATGATATATTTTATAATTTAAAAAAAAAGTAAATAAAGTCGACAGTATATTAACTGCTTAACTAATATAATTTAACAGCTTAACGAATATTACTTAATAGAGATGGTAAACAGATTTGCCTATTTAGGCATCTCTTTTACTTTCTCTGTGTTATTTTTTGATACTGCAAAAACTTCGACACTGATAAACTCAGAATTTGTTTCATGGGTGGCAAGGCGCTTGTATGACTCAATTGTTTTAAATTCATTATTATACGCTTCTCTGGTTTGGTTTCTTCTTCATCTGGAGGAAATTGACATGTGTCCTACTTTTAACAAATATTGCAGCTACTCGAAAATACGCCAGGCTATTGTTTAAAGCTTAAATCAGGGTCCCATCTCTTTACATACTATGTATCTTACATTGAAATGGTGGCATGCATTGCAAAAATAAATTAACAAAGATTTCCAAAACTATGCTACAATCGGCTTCAGTCAATTAAGAACAATATGACAGATCTAATTCTAACTTAAATAGAAACAAGTATCTGGCCCATATATTTATCTGTCCTTTATAGATCTTCATTCGAAATGATTTTTGCACTAAAATAAATTTCAAATTAAACTACGAAAATTTTGTAAAGGTATTTTCATTTGCCGATATCTGGTTTGTCATGTCATGATTGTTTGTCAAAATTATTCATTGCACAATGTATTTCGTTTTAAATGAATTATAAGTGTAACGATGGTACATTTCTAATTATTTCCAATCGGAATCTGTAAGTAAACGGATAAAAATGATACACAATTTATCAATTTTAAATTTAACCGTTTATTGATGTATTTTGTCACAAACTTGTAACTTAGCTAATTTATGTTGACAACTAGTGCGATTCTATAAAAAAAATAACAACAATTGTCTTTAATATGACCGTCGTTATCTTGTTAGTAAAATAATTAGTGACTTTTCTTAAATTTATGTTGAAATAACTAAAATTTTCACGATATTGATTCCCGATATAAAAATGAAGATTAAGAGTATTTATATTTTTATTTCATTGTTAAAAAAACATTTAAAAATTTGATTTTTTGACTAGTTATAACTTATTATGTAGTTTTTTATTTCAATAATAAAAATATGAAAATAACTACTTGAAACAGATTTAAAAATATTGATTAAAAATTTTAAATAACCGCCAAATATTTTACAAATAATTTTAGTTATTTCAACATAAGCTAAACAAGAGTCAGTATTATTTTTACTGAAAAGATAACGATGATACCTGTCAAATTAACGAAAAAATAGTTACAGAATCGCTCCTCTGGCCATTATACAATTTTTAATTAGCTCATTAATAAGATCTAAATGGCCATATCGTATTTTGGAACATGTCAAAACTACTGAGATTAATGATTTTATTTTTTAATGTAGGTAATTAAAAGTACTTCAATCTTTATAGTTGATTATGACGGTCTAGTCGAGGGAGTAGGTTTTACCCCTCTAAGGAATAAAAATTTCATCATAGAAAATAACTACAGAAATCGATAAAACAGCAAATTTTAAACAAAAAGTGTCCGTCTTTCGTTTAAAAAAAGAATGTTTTTGATCAGTTTTTCATAAATAGCTCGAAAATATCCCACTTTAACGAAAAAAGAAAAGCATCAATAAAGAAACTTATAAAAAAAAAAGGGAGAAATATTTGTTTATTATTTCTATATTTATTGTATGAACCTAATTATAAATTTTAAAATTTTACGAGCTATAATACGTAAAATTTTAATAATACCATTTACCGTTGAACAAATATAGTATAATAATAATTTCCTAGGACATCTGAATCACTGGTGTTTCTTTAAAAATTGATATTAAACATATCGCATGCAGACTTTAAATTAACTAAATGCCAATAATACATTATGGAAGTTTTACCTTTTATAATTCAAAATTTAGGTCATGGATCTATCGGACCTAATGGTCTGATTGTAGTCGTTCGTAAATTTGATCTTACATTTTAGGTCTAGAAAATATCATCAGAATTGATGACAGACGGACGGACGAGCAGGCAGAAAAGGACTAATTATTCTAGGAACACCTATACCAAAATTTTGTTTGTAGCTTCAATATTTTCTAGTGTTACACACTTTAGACTAAACTGATTTTATGTGACGTGTATTAAAATTAAGTAAAATGTACAACGGAAATGTTAGAAATCCAATGTAATGGTAGAGCACTCAAGTAGTGGGATGAAAGAGTTATAGGAGCTGTGAGTATTGTGTTGTGCCTATCCTTTTCATTTTCATAACATATTCCCTATAACTTAGTGTTTGCTTTTTGCAGTTTGTTTCACGTCACCCCTGCATATTCCAATCCAGAGTCTTCTGGCTATGGGTGCGTCTCTTTCTCAATGTCTGCTGCACCCATCCATACATTTCTAATGACTTTCTCAATTTAATCTTCATTAAATCTTCTCCATGACTGTAATTTTGCCACTTTCACAGTCAAAAGGAAGTACCAATTTTTCCATTCATTATTTCCCAATGTTATATGAAAAAAATATACATCCATATACATACATACTGGGGATGTGTATGTTCGTTAAAAATTCAGATCTGCGATGCGGATATGGATCTTAACTTCCCAACTCAATCAATTGGTACCAGTGTGCGTGATTTTAAAACTAGTTGACGCTTTGCGTTAGTAAGTATTGTAAATTTTAAAACACTAAACTATAAACAAAACACAACCACGAGTAGTTAGTGTATGGCACATCGCACATGAGGTGATTTGCGTGAAATCGTCGATATCATACATATGATTTGCTTATGGAAACCAATGTATAGTCGCACACGACGTGATTTTTGTGATTTGAAATCATACATGCGATAAAAAAATCGTTGTAAAAATGCTTCGTTTTTAAAATCATATGGGCAACTTTTTTTTATTCTTGTTTATACAGTCATATAAATCAATGTTTATGACAAAGATAGCTATATGTATTACAGAAAACTATTTTTGTTTTACTATCATATACATCCATGTATATGACAAAGATAGTTATTTGTATTATAGTTAAATATTATTATGGTCATATTTAAAAATAAAAACTTGTCAATGCTTGTTTATTTACAAACAAAAAAGTTTGTAACAACATACATTATTAAATGATTCATAATTCTGTTTTTAGTTTCTTTGCGTAGTTAGACTAGCAGGAATCGGCGCACGAATACCGAAAACAATTCCACCACAATTTTTTTATGCGATCCTCTTCAAATTGCTCTCCTAATGATATAAATGCATGTTGCCATGGCGCAACCCGGTGCCATATTGTTTAAACCGAAATTGTTTAAACAATTGCAAGGCATTGTTATTTTTCAACCGGACAAATTTTTTTTATATTATTTATTGAAATACCAATAAAAAAGGTCCTATGACTTTTAACGATAAAGTTAATATTTTTAAAGATATGAATTTTTAAAGGTTCGAAAAATCTCAAATTTGGGTACCAACCCATGAAAAATATATTTAAAAAAAACATAATGTCTTAGTAATACTTTTTTAATTCTCTATACAATTGTTAATAATATTGTAAAAAGAGATTTTAAAAAATTTCATTGTTTATACCTTTTTTTAATTGTTAATAAGTATGCGTCGCTTACCTTTAAGTATCGCTGTCTCTCTCTGACTCATTGGTTTATAGTTAAAAATATTTATTAATATTTAACAAATCATTTATTAGAGACCACTTTTTAGTCCTTAATAAATATTTCTTAGTATTTAAAAAGATTTATTAATATTTAATAAATGAATATCAGATTTATTAAATACAAACAAATCACTTTAAGTACTAAGAAATATTTATTAAGGACTAAAAAGTGGTCTCTAATAAATGATTTGTTAAATATTAATAAATATTTTTAACTATAAATCAATGAGTCAGAGAGAGACAGCGATACTTAAAAAACCATGAGTCAGAGAGAGGGCAATTCGAAGAGGATCGCATAAAAAAATTGAGGTGGAATAGTTTTTGGTACTCGTGCGCCGATTCCTGCTAGTCTAAGTAATCTTTTATTTATTAATGGATATTGAAAAATGAAGTGTATTTTAAATACAATAATTGTACAGTGGCTGTAATCTGTGTCAATTCTTATCACATAAAACAAGTTATGGTAACAAATAACAGAGTTAGTTTTTTTAGATATTGGATATAAGATTAAGCATCAATGTTTGAACTACTTTAATCATTAGCATTCATAAAACACTCTAATATCTATACAGTTATAAATATATATATATACAGTTATAAATATATATATATATATATATATATATATATATATATATATATATATATATATATATATATATATATATATACAGTTATAAATATATATATATATATATATATATATATATGGTTAAGTCAGAGTATATTAGTATTAACCCATCTCAGTCTCCCGTTCGTCATCAAGATAACTGAAAAACGACAAGAGACAGGTAGTTGAACTTTTGGTGTCATATTCTGGACTAAAAGTCTAAAAGTGAGTCTAAGTTCGTAAATGAGCAAAATCGGTATAATGGGATAATTAGATCCATGACCCAACTTAACCATAAAAAAAGATTCAAAACGATAATTGTTTGATTAAAAAAAAATTTGGAAAACGGTTGACCCTAAAGACCATCCCTACATCTTCCCGCTAATGTCATACCTAAGCACTTAAAATTTAACATATTACAGCTTTGATGTTAAAAAAACACTGGTTGGCGGCAATCGACGTGTTGGTGCAAGGTCAAGAGCTGATTAGAATTTGAAATCGATGAGTTAAGCCGTTTCATAGTTATTTCAAAAAAATCGATTTTTGCGATTTCTTTCGTTAACGATTTCTCACAGACAAATCGACCGATTTCGACCCGGCGGCAATCGACGTGTTGTTACAATGTCAAGAGCTGATTAGATTTTGGAATCAATCGGTCAAACCGTTTAAAAGTTATTTCCAAAAAACCACTTTTGAAAAAAAATTTTTTCGTAGTTTTTAAAAAATTTCTCGAAATCTACCGGTCCGAATCGGTCCAAACTCAAAGATAATCTAAGTTTGGTAAAACTCTTCAGAATGCCGTTTGGTGAGCTCGATTCGGTCAAGCCGTTTCAAAGTTATAAGCGATTCACATACTTGACCTTAAAACGTCGAGATCTGATGAGAACTCAATTTTTGCAAAACGGGGTGAAACCTATAACTTCTCGATTTTAGAAAATTTTCAATTTTCTAGCGGGAAGTTAAATAAAATGTATGAACATTTTTCGGAATGTTTATATTCGCCACAGTTTAAGCTAATTAACAGATTTTGCCAATTTACGAACTTAGAGTCACTTTTAAGATCCAGAATATGACACCAAAAGTTGAACTAGCTATCTCTTGTCGTTTTTTAGTTATCTTGATGATGAACGGGAGACTGAAATGGGTAAATACTAATATACTCTGACTTAACCTTATATTTATATATATATATATATATATATATATATATATATATATATATATATATATATATATATATATATATATATATATATATATATATATATATATATATATATATATATATATATATATATATATATATATATATATATATATATATATATATATATATATATATATATATATATATATATATATATATATATATAATTTGTAAGACGAAATGCGAATTTCAAATGGCTTTAAGTATAATCTATTATAATCTATATTATTTATTACTTGATGTATTTCATCCTTTAAGACACTGTATATACATATTTTATTATTAGTAAACAAACTATGTATTACCCCTTCTTCAAGAAACGTTACAAAGCCGGAGCAACTTCTGTTGCTCCGTGTGCGACTAAAATGCTGTGATATCGGCGATTTCGCCGATTTCACCTAAATCACCTCATGTGCGATGTGCCTATTTCTCTAAACTTGACTTGTTTCGTCTTGTAAATTATACCAATATAGTGAACAGTTTATTAGTGCTGCAGGTATTGTTTATGATCCTCTCCGTACTGGAATTTTGGGAGACATCGTTGCCAAGTAACTCTTTTTGAAGTACAATTTACGACTAATTAATTAAATTATGACATATCATTTTTTTAAATTTCCTTAAAATGTGATTGTGATTTGTGATATCACTTAGGAATTTTATTTCATTTGAATAATAAATTTGAATTAAAATAGTGCAATTACTAATTAGTATCTTATGACAATGTAGTCAGCTATAAGAATTACTACTTAGCTTAATACAATAAGCGTCAAAAAGAATATTTTTTGCCAAATATGCAATTTAAAAAAAATAAAATCTATGTTAATAGGAAACAACAGTATTTTATTGCTACCTTTACTAATAAATTCATAATGAAACTTAATAATCGGCCAGTTTTTCTTGTGGATATACGCGGATACGGATATCTGGTACTTCTCTTACACAAAAACATTTATATGAATACATACATAATATATGTATAAAATATGTATGTATTTTCATATATAAATATATGTATTTTCATATAAAATTTGGAAATCATGGATGGAAAAGTTGGTACTTCTTTATAGTTGCCAATCGTGAAAAGTGACAAAATCACTAACTGGAAGCCTGTAAAGCTTGATAAATTCATGTTTAAAAAGAATTCTAAACATCAAACAGTTGAGAAAGAAAATCATTAACTCATTATTCGTTAATGGTATCGAAATTGTATTTACTAGCCTCAAATTTTTCTCTATTTGATAATTTAAGAAACTAAGTCAATTACATTAGAGTCGATTTGAACATACATTCACATGGTGCAAAAAAAAAGTAAAATTCGTACAATACTCGTTTTTTGGCAATTTTGATACGCCCGTTCCACTTTCTATCAAAACCGTTTTCGATAAAATTCTTCGGCAGAAGTGTAGCTATATGTTAGAGTTATGACCTGTATTAATTTCGTTAGGCATTAGCTCGTTAATTTAAGGATCAACAAGTTAATGAACGAAGTTAACAATCTTAACGTTGTTTTGTTTTTCATCCACACAACGCTAGATATTTTCAAACAGGAAATATGTAATGTTTATAAAAATCACAGATGGTAAACACCTCGATACGTGTAGAAACAATATATTAATTGTTTCGGAATGTAAAAAATCATACTCGGTGATAATTTTTAGGTTTTTGAATTGAAAAACTTACATCTGCGAAAGATAACTTTCCGTGATTTAACATAAACAATGGGTGTAATTATTTAGAATTGCGGTATATGTCAAGTAATGAAGCGAATATACTTAAACGTAAAATATGAGCTGTTTATATATGTTAAATTATAGTAGGATGAAACCCATTAGAAACGCAAGATAATATGATAAAAATGAAAGAAAAAATAAATTACAGGCGATCTGAGTTCGGGAAGTAGGAGGGGGTAAGTTTTTAGGGTTAAAACACGATTTATCTCGATTTCCGGTCAAACAAAAAGTCGTATGAAAAAAAGTTAAATGACAAAGTTGTAGGTAATTAAAAGATCTACAAGTTTTGTATTAACACTTTTTTCACATAAACTCAAAATTTTTCGATTAAAATTAGATGAAAAAATAAATATTTTAAATCAAAAAAATTATAGTGTATTTGGAACATAAAAAGGTAAGTTTTCACCAAATTTCAGAGAAAAAAAAATATAAAACCAAAAACTTGGTTATTTCAATTTTCACATAAATTTTGAGGTTATTTAAAAAAAAGTGTAAATACAAATGTTGTAGATCTTTTTCTTATCTACAAATTTGCCATTTATATTTTTTCCGGAGGACTTGTAGTTTTGTCGGAAATTCAGATAAACCGAATTTTACCATTAAAAACTCACCCCCTCCTACTTCCCGAACTCAGATCGCCCGTAATTTATTTTTCCTTTCATTTTTATCATATTATCTTGCATTTCTAATTGGTGTTATCCTACTATAATTTTTTTTGTTTTCAAAAATTATCTACCATGGTATAACTGTCAAATACGTGAAAATAAAATAACTTTTTAAAAAGAAAAATTGATATGATTTCAATATTATAATCAATTTTGAAAACATATTATTGATACAATCTTTCTTCAAGAATAAAGTATTATATGTAATCGCTATAGATATTTATATGTATAACGTCATTTATTCATGCTTTACTCTTGGTTAAATTAGAATTTTTAACGTCCATATTTTACGTATTTTTGACTTCATTTCAATGTTCGTAAAGGAAAGACGCTTCAATTAAAGTAATAAAAAATTTTATTTAAGTCCCTATTATATTGAAATATTGTTTTTAGATCACACATAATAATTAATAATTTTATTTTTCATATTTATAGTTCGATAAGAAACGAGATTTGAATGCAAGTATTGCGGATGAAAAAGATGGCGTTGAATTTCATATTATTGGGAATAGTTTAACTGAAAAAGTCTCCAAAGAAACAATGTTATGGTTAATTGGATTACATAGAGTATTCTCCTTACAATTACCTCGAATGCCTGAAGATTATATAAGTCAACTTGTTTTTGATCCGTAAGTTAATTATATTTTTTAATACATAAAACAATCTATACATGCAATTTCAATAAAACTGCCGTTCAATTTGTATGTGTACTTTTTTGCCTACTGCTAGCATTCTGAATGTCATATTTATATTAAATTTGATTTTGCTTCAATTATCTAGCGATTTTATGTCATTTTCTGTTTATCTAGTTGTTTGGTTGAACGATTTATATTTATATAGATGACAACAATAATGAAACTTTATTTAGAATATTAGGACGAGCGCACACCATTAGATTTTCTGATTTGAAAATCTGATAAATAACATGTATTTTATATTAGACCCCGCACACGGTAAGATTTTTACATAAGACATTATGGGTGTCATTAAGACATTATGCACCTAGCATCAGAATTTCTTATAAAAATATCTTACGTAGGCCATCTGTTAAAAAAGTAATTGATGAATTTAAAATATTTGAAAGTTCATTGGTTCATTGTGGTTCGTTGTACATATCCGATGATATGCGCTTGCTTAAAATTTTTGTTTGAAGTAACATCAGATTTTCTGATAAGAATTTCTTATAGAACTGTCCGATGATGTTGTTTTAACGATTCGTAAAATTTTATGGTTTGTGGCACTTAACTGTGCAAATACTCGTATAAAGTGTATCGAACATGTAAATGATAGATATGTTTGTGTACCTTCAGAAAAGTTTCCAAGCGCGCAATATAGGTGGGAGTGTTTCTAGACAGCTTAAGTAACTGTTTATAAAAACCCATCTGAACACGTTCTATTTCATTTAGATAACGCATGCACCAAGCTGGAGCACAATTCAAAAGATAATTAACGATTTATATAGGTTAAAAGCGTTTAATCCGTTTCGCTCACAGTGGACTCCAACCAAACTTTGGGGCTATTACTTCAAAATAAATTATAATTTTTTCAAAATTCATTTTTAATTTTTTATCTTGAAAATTGTTTTTCTAGTAAAATCTTTTAAATTTTGCTAGAATTAAAATTAAATTTTTTTTAAGTTGAATTTTGAGCGTACTGCGAGGGAATGTTACATTTCATACGAAACACATACCTACTTCAGGTTACGTATTATTTATTGAGTTGCAAGTGGTCGATGAAAATTGTATTGATGAATTTTTTTATTATTTTTATGTTATTTAAAATAAGTGTTATTCGGTATTATAGCCATTGACTTAATGAAAATATTAAATACATTACAAAAAATTATAGTTATTACTTACAAAAATAAAAAAAATTATGAAAAATACCCTAAAGTAAAAATAAAAAATAATCGCTTCTGTACAAAAATTCACGTTAGGAATAAGAATACTATTTTAGGTATTTAAAGGACAATACATAAACGTTAAGATAATAATACATAGGATTGAAGGAACCGTTACCTACACTGTAATTTAATTGAACACAAAAATTATATAAAAATATATTCCTTATTCATTTTTAGTATCTTGAGATTTTTTTCATAAATCTCAGTGCTTTTGAGATACAAGTGTTTAAGATTAATCGGTTATAAAAGCAATATTTTAATAAATCCTTAAAACTTGGAATATACGCTATTAAATACATAACACACACACTGTTAAAATTAATGGATATTTATCATCCCAAATATGAGATAATTGTGACCAAAAATAAATTATTTTGTACATATAGAATTTTGTACCTGTTATATTTTTTAATTTGTAACGACAGGGTAAATCTAAATTATCAAATCTATCAATCGTATATAATTTTTTTTAATAATTCTTTTATTTGCCAGACTAATATTCAAATATTATACATGGCATTTTTAAAATAAGATACATGACAAAAGTGTATATATGTTAATTGAATTATATAAATTAAAACTAAATAAATATAAAAATTAATAAAAGGTAACTAATTTAATTAAAAAATAAAATAAAAATTGAAGCAATAATAATTCATATTTGTATGGTGAATTCAATATTCACCATATCTTCGTTATTAAATTGATTTCAAAAAACAAGATTAATAAAATCAAAAGAATTATTTCGCAAGAACAAAAATTATTTTACCTTGTAAACAATTTATTTTATTTTATTTTTTTCTTATTTTTTGAATATTATCAACTAAAGGATGAAAGAAATATTAGAATCATAGAATCATATTACCTAAAGATACAAGACAAAGCCATGGTTTTTATACTACAAAAAATTTTTAGAAAAGTTAAGATCTATTCATATGATCAGCGATAATAGATTCATATATTTGAAAATTGAATTAATTACGCTATTAAAAAAACAAAAAAAAATTATGATTTTTTTGAGAAAGAGGCTTTTTCGATATATTTCTTTGTTATACCATGAATGTATATATTATATATAAATATGTATATATATATATATATATATATATATATATATGTATATATATATATATATATATATATATATATATATATATATATATATATATATATATATATATATATATCTAGTAATTTATAAGGAGATACTAAAAAGTGACGTAATATACAAGTAGTTCCCTCTTTGTTTAATCAGGATTGTTGAATGTTCACCCATGTCTTGATTATTTTTTAAAAATTATTTCAGATTCATGCACAAAGGCGCTAGCGCATGCGCAGTTCACATTAAATATGATATTGTAATTACTATTTTCAATGAATACATACAGAGGGTTTCTAAATACAGAATGTTTATGATTTTTAATAATTTTTATTTTCTTACAAGATGTGAGTTTTAAATAAAATATTTTACCAAAACCACACAGTAAGACACTTGAATAAATTTTTTGACTACTTTTATTGAAACGACTTTACTTCACGTACATGGATCTGAAATAATTTTTTAAAAATAATCAAGACATGGATGGACATTAAAAAATCCTGATTAAACAAAGAGGGAACTACTTGTATATTACGTCACTTGTTAGTATCTCCTTATAAATTACTAGATAACCATCATTTTCGAGAAAGAGGTGGAAAATAATCTTTGATAACTTATAACGACTTTGTTTTTGAATCAATTCTAATTCAATTTTCGATTTATGCTATGATATATTAGGTCCAATTTCACATTTTGACGTGAAATATAGCAAATTTACAATCAGTCAATTATCGTATAATCGTTAAATTTTTTAATATCAAATCTTCATCAAAATTAAGTTTTATTTCTTTGTTAACATTTTATTTCAATAAACATGGTACTTTTCGAAAATTTTTTGTCGGGATGTCTTAAAACTCAAAACATCAAGAAAATTAATAAAAAAACAATTTTATTTTTTATAAATTCTATACCATACCTCTTACAGCTTTTATCTTATTTCAAAATCTATTCAGTCACGTCAATGAAAAAATGACAGCTACAAGCTTGGACGCATAAACTTGGCCAAATGATAAAAGTTCCTTTTTCCCCATTTGCCTTTGGAACACTAAAATTTAATTTGTTCATAAAATAAAATTAATTTTTGTAAAATTTGGATTCTAATAAACTATTTAATAAAATTGAATATTAATTTTAGCTTTAGTGTATACAAAATTTAGATGAATCTCGTAAACAGTTTCTCTGATGATCTAATTTTTACATCGTAAATTGTAAAGTTTATCTCAATTAAGTTTTTTTCTTTATAGTAAACATAGAGCGCTGGTTTTAGTAAGGAAAAATCGAGTTATTGGCGGAATTTGCTATCGAATGTTTCGTAGTCAAGGTTTCACCGAAATTGTATTCTTAGCCGTAGCAAAAAACTGTCAAGAAAAAGGTTATGGTGCCGACATGATGAATTATTTAAAAGATTATCATATACAAAACAACATTTTTCATTTTCTAACATACGCAGATGTATTAGCCATTGGATATTTCGAAAAACAAGGTTTCTCTAAAGAAATTAAAATGCCACAAGAGTTTTATCAAGGATATATTAAGGAATATGAGGAAGCAAAATTTATGCATTGCGAAATGAATCCACGTATCATATACACACAATTCGCATCCGTTATACGCAAACAGAAGGAAGTCGTTAATCAATTAATTTTGAAGTATCAAGAAGCGATAGCTGTTGAACATCCTGGTTTAGTGTGGAAAGAAGGTGAATATAGGGAAATTCCATTGAAATCCATACCAGGGATACAAGCCGCTGGTTGGAAAGGTCCCTTACATGGTAATGGTCTTGAAGAAACTATATCTCCAGAAGAATTGTATGATAAATTTAAGTCGATTTTGAATGCTGTAAGTAAACTTATGATAAATTAGGTTATTTTATATTTGATTCGCTAAACATAACTACTACACACATTCGGTGTGAAGAATTTTCATGTTGACACTTTGTTGTCTATCTCCTATGCATTCCTTTAAATCCTATCTCTAGTTAAAGTAAAACATGTTTTCAATCACTTTCTTTTCTTTATATCAATTTTTGGAGTAATTATTGATCTTCCGTTTTTTGAACCTTAATTCCTACTTCACTTTGATTGATATGCATATAGTATATCTGAAAGTTCAGTAGTTTAGTCTCACCTCTCTTTAGACCGGGGCCAATTCGTTTTAAATACCGTAATATATGATAAATTCTTAGCAGTATGTAAATAGTCGGAAAATGTAGTTAATGGTGTAAAAGTTTCGAATGGGGTGTTGGGTTGGTAGTATATACGTTGTTTTTTTTGCAATTTACGGCTAAACTATGTATCTTATCGAAAAAAACTAAAAGTAACAGTTGTAGATAATGACAAAATCTAAAACTTTCTTATTGAATATTATTAACCATAACCTCAAAATTATCAAGAAAAACAGGGAGAAACCGTTTTTTTCTCGCTTTTAATTTATAACTATCACAAAAATTTATACATTTTCATTAAAATCGTCTAAAAATGTTTTTTTTTGTTTTTTTTTTTTGTAAGTCCAATTTTTTTCAAAATATTTCTGACATCAGTCTAAAATTTGGTTAGCAAATTTTCGATTTTAGAACTTAACCAGTGCTCATTTTTTTGTTAAAATCCCAAGTTTAATATAGAATTAAAATAAAATGTTGTTTATATACAAATATATCGTTAAAAAACCATAACTGTGGTAAAAACCATAACTTAATTTTTTTAAATTGTAAATAATCCTTTACATTCGACAAAACCATTTAAGAAAAAATTGTTTAATAGGAATGTTACACAATTTTGGCCTAAAAGATACGTACTTTTCATCGTAAAAAAGAAAGAATTTAACGTTGGCGTAAGTAAAAATGGTGAAAATTGCAAGAAATTTAAGATAAAGAAACTGAATATTAAAAAATGGAAAGTTTCATAGATTCTGGCGATTAAGAATTGCCCACGAAGAAAAAAACTTATTGTATTTTATATATTTTGAAATGATAATTTGTAAATATTTAGTTGTAGTTCACACTGTGTTGCCTTGTGTATTTTTTGAATTTTTACCTATATAATTAAAGTTTAATCAATGTTTTCGAAATTAATTAAGTGTAGGTGTTGATATTAAGTACCTACATCTACCTACTTGTATAAGATAGTATTGTACGGGAAATATCGCTTTATATGAATTAATGTTTAATAACAATACAAATAAATAAATAAATAAATTTATGATTTTCACCGTAAATTTTTTAAGAAGCAGTTTTTTCAGGTTTTTAACGATATATTTAATATAAACAATATTATATTATAATTCATTATTCGCTGGTAAAGTTCAAAAATAATAAATTTGCTATTCAAAAATTAAATATTTTGCATTTTCACCGATTTTTATGAAAATGTAAAAAATTTTGCGATAATTATAAATTAAAAATCAAAAACGGGTTTTTCTATTTTTCTCGCGGATTTTGAGGTTATGGCAAATAATGTACAGTAAGAAAGTTTTAGATTTGTTCATTATTTACAACTTTTACATTTAACTTTTTTCGATAGGGTTCAGCCGCAAATGGAAAAAAAACGAACATCACGTAAATACTGAAACCACCACCTCCTTCTTTTATTCAGTCAGGTCGATGTTTCATTAACTAATTACACCATTAACTACATTTGTATACTGTTAGGAATTTTTATTGGCTTAAATATGATTTACCTATTAAAGTACAATCGTCACCCATTAAAAATTGATATTATATGTTTTCTACATATACGATTTTAATATGTTTTATACATATTTATAATATTAAGAGATGAAAACAAATTATAAAAAACTAGCGATAGTGGGAAGTGTTATGTAAGAATTAAAAGCATTGATATAACTTTGGAGTCTGAGTCCATCTCTAGAGTATATTCAAAGCTTTAAATTCCTGAATAATTTTGCATGTTACCTTACTTTTATTTCTTTAGATTTAATGATGTTCTGGCAGAACTTTTTTTATATAATGATTTCTACCTCTACGTAAAATTTTAAGGATAGAACATAGTTTTTTATTTTTAGTTAATTTTCATAGTCTCTCACTAACTTATTTTCGAGAAAACCCTCTGCAATTGAAACAGCTTTCTTTTAGATATATTTTTAGATACTGTATAATTTCAAGATTTTTATCATCACTCCAAATTTTTAGTTTTCCATCTTCATTATTACTATCCATTGGCAGACCGGTTATCTTAAGTGGGCCAAAATAGTATATAATGTCTACTTTGAAAATACATTAACCCCTCTAGTCTTCTGTTGATGTTACACAAACTGTTCAAACAGGCTATATATTTTTAGGGTTTGTAACAAATCAGGTAATAAAAATGAATTGACAAGCAGTCATAACTAAATTATCCGTATTTTTGCTACGAAGTATTTCGCATAGGTCAGGCGAGTTATAAAAATTATCCACGACCAAACAGTAATTAAATATTGGACAGGCTAAGAGAAGGTGGTTTTAATAGCAGACATCATAGCCACAATCGCAGGTGGCAACCTGGCGTATTTTGATGCGGTTATGATGTTTGGGAAGGCTGTTATGGGTAGAGCGTAGAGTTGTAGCTTGTGGAACCAGGCATGTAGGCTTGGTGTCGATCGTAGTTGCCAAATTGCTTTAATAGAACTGATTTGGTCTTATTCAACCTTCAATTCACGCAGTAATAAATATTTGCATACTGGAGCAGGTGAGCGATGCATAGTCAATGCTTGTGGTAATTTGTCTTTGGTGTGATCATCCACAATCTCGTTACCCAATATGCCGATGTGAGAGGGGCACCAAGTAAATAAAATTAGAAAATTTAAATGAGTTAGCCTGTACAACATATACTTAATATTCTATATAAGATAGGATTGTGTGGGATTAGGAAATTTGGCGGAAAGGAACAGAACAAGTTTAAATTTACACGTGTGGAGTATATTACTGTGGTAAAATTCTGCTCCTACGTTTTGGGAGCCTAAGGTTTTTGGGGTATCAGTATAAATAATAGTCTATCACTTTGCTCCCGCCGTTTTCCAAAAAAAAACGTAGTAGAAATATATTAATCACAGATGTTGAACACTTTGTTTTGACATTTGTAATTACAACTCTACTTTGATATAACTTAATTTGTGTTTGTATCATAATAAAATTTTTATTAAATATGTCCGAATTTAAACAGAATTCTCGTTATTTGTGGAAGTATTGCTTTTTTGTTTCAATATGAAAAAATCTGCGGCTGAGGCTCACCGGATTATCTTAGATACTTATGGTTAAACGGCTATTAGTGACAGAACGTGTGGGAATGGTTCCTACGTTTTAAGAGTGGTGATTTTACTGTCGAAGACCGTCATAGTGGTGGACGGCGTTTGGTGGGACCAGCTTGGCGTAATTTATCATGAGCTTCTGAAACCATCTGAAACCATCACAGGTGAGCGTTATAGAACGCAATTGATGCGCCTGAGTCGTGCTTTAAAAGAAAAACGGTCACAGTTCAACGAGAGACACGATAAAGTGATTTTACAGCATGATAATGCTAGACATCACGTTGCCAAAGTGGTGGAAAAATATCTCGAAACGTTGAAATGGGAAGTTTTACCTAAAACCCGCCGTACTCTCCAGATGTTGCCCCGTCTGATTTTCACCTATTTCGCTCAATGGCACACGACTTGGCTGACCAGCACTTCAGCTCGTACGAAGAAGTGAAAAATTGGATCGACTCATGGATCGTATCGAAAGATGAAGAATTTTCTTCCGCGGGATTCGCCTGCTGCCCGAAAGATGGGCCAAAGTGGTAGCTAACGATGGACAATACTTTGAAACTTAATTTATGTAATCGTTTTGTTGTAATGAAGCCTCAAATTAAAAAAAAAAACGGCGGGAGCAAAGTAGTAGACCTATGTATATTGGGAATAGAGATAATTTGTGTGGAGAAAATCGTTAAAAATTAAGGGGGCGGAAGAAAATGTAAAGTATGACAATGTTGAGGATTTATACACGGGAATATTATTGAGATGACGAAAAGCAATGATAAGAAGGAATGGGGGTTTGTGTAGCCAGAACCTGGAACTTAGTAAATTTAGGAAAATTGGAGTCAATATAGGAATCAGAGGATGATTAATAAGGGAATGTGTTTTGAGAATTTATTTTCTTGCAATTTAGAGCCTCCGAATGTGCAATAGAGAGACACCTGCCTCAACAAGAAGGAAATTGGTTGGGCAAGGGCGCATTTGTCCCAGGGAGAGACGTATGGCTTGGAATTGAACACGATCCAGGGTAGATGAAAGGAAATGAGGAATCGGGGATAGAACGAACCACTATAATCAAAAATTGCGCCATCGAAGGCATGGTAAAACATAAGCAATGTTTAAGGGCCGGCACCCCACCATGTAGAACGGATGGCGCATATAACATTTAGACCATATTGTGCTCGAGCAGCAATAAAAGCGATATGTTCTCACCAGGATAGTTTAAAATCAAGCGTTACTACTAGGAATTTTACAGATTTTTTGAAATTAATGACAGAATTGTGAAATGGGATTAGCTGAGTGTGATCTAGATAACAAGAAAAAAGAATAGCGGTTGATGAAATTTCAAGGTTTAATTTGAGTAAAGTGTCATTAAATCTAATTATACCCCTTGCGACATTTCTTCTAACTGCATCCAAAGAGCGAGAGGACGAATAAATGACAATATCGTCAGTATATTGGAAAATTTTAATGTCGGGAGAGGACTAAGATCAGTGCCTTTTGAAAGACCCATAAAAAGTGCTACGGTGAAGAATATATATTCTTCTTCTTCTATAATGAAGAAGGTTCACGGCATTCAGGCCGATGTGCAAGGTCAATAAGAACATTATCGAACACACTCTTGATATCAACAAAAACTGCAACGAGGTATTCGTTTTTGATGTAGCAGTTAAGTATATCAGCGTATAACAAAGAAAGATTGTCTTAAGCATCCATTGCTTTCGGAGGAACTTTGCACTGGAACGCTCTCTTATCCTGCGCAGATATACGTTTATATTCTAAGTAGTTTTCCATGTTAAAACTACGTTGAAGTTCTTCGTAGCAACTTGGGCGGCGTGATTGGGGAGTAGAGTATCGATCTATGTTCTACCCACAGCCAGGTTTCGGATAAGAGCGCTACTTTGATGGAATGGGAGTTAAGAAGGAACAGAAGGTTAGAGTGGTTGCTTCTAAGGTTTCTAATATTCATCCGCTTCTGGCACAACTTATTATGACGAGTTCAACTCGTCATGGACTCTAAATGGGTTAAAAAGAAGCATTTTTTCTTTTACATCATACAATTATACTCAAAATTTAATAGAAATATGTTGAAGTTCAAAATTTATAACATTTATATTGATATTCAAATACATTTCCTTATAAAAAAATGTCAAATTGCTCTGTATAACTTAATACTCATGTGGCGGGACAGCAATTAAAAAAAAAAAAAAAAAAAACAATTGTGTTACTAAGAAATACAACATTGTTACCTTAATTCAAGAATAATTATTTTAAAAAATTAAAGTATTTTTTATTTTGTTGAGTAGTAAAATAGTGAAATAATTTTTTGACAGTTTTATACTGCTTTTCATGAAAAATGAAATTAATTCGAAGGGAGAGATTTTTAGTTATATAAAAGTAATTTGACCCAAGTATCACATACTTAATGTTTTTGATTCCTACACACCTAGCTTTTTGGTACAGTCTAATGGAGATTCGACGTTTAAACTTTCAAGGTGAAATAAATATCGCTTTAATAAATAAATAAAAAATACTAATATGCACGAATTTAAGAATCAGACATTATTTGTCTGCCTCAAATATTATGCCTATCGAGCATTTCATCTGATTTTTTTATATATCTCTTTCCAGATAAATAAAAAGAAAGAATCTTGGCCTTTTCGAAAGCCTGTGGATGAAAAAATTGCTCCTGATTACTATCAAATTGTTAAATATCCGATGGGTAAGTTGAAAAATGTTAAATTATTGAAATTATTTGGTTCGAAATGGACGTTTATCCTTTAATATATTCAAAAAAGTATAGACTCAAAAGTATTACGTCATGATGTATTTTCGTTATTTTCTAAGTTTCAGAATTACTAAAGTTCATGCCTCACATATTGTACTATGGTTCTTTTATACAGAGAAACTGTAAAATAAGGAAAAGTTTTATACAAAATCATTTTTATTCAAAATTTTACTCCCGAAAAGCATTAATGTGTGTATTTGCTTTAATACCATTAATATTACACCAAATGTCAAATTTGAAAGTTAGTTTAAGTTTTGAACTTTTTGAATTATTTGGATAAGTAGTCGCAAATGAGCATGGTTATACTTACAAATGATGTTTTCAAATTACCTAAATTTTCATATTTAACAAATCAATAATGATAATAAATTAAACATACATAACCCTCAAATCTGATTTTTGGTATAATAATGCTATTAAAATGAACTTCAAAAATAAAATTTTATATAATAATGATTTCTAGATTTTTGTAAAAGATTTTCTTTATCTAAAAAACGTATGCAAATAAAAACCGTTTATTAAAATAATGTCCGAAACAAGACTTCTGTACAACATGCAAAGGCATCATTATGATTTCTAGCCCATATAAAATTAATAGATGTAATTAATACTCGTATGTCAATAAGTCGAAAATTTCAAAAACATAACATAAATTTGCATTTTTAAAAATAAAGCACAGATAATAAAACAGTAAAAAATTATTTAATACTGTATTTTACTCGAATTATCAACTTCCTATGTTTTTCAGATTTACAAACAATGGCGGATCGTCTCGAAAAAGGATATTATGTAACAAGACGATTATTTACGGCGGATATGAAACGAATATTTACAAATTGCCGATTATATAATGCAAAAGAAACATATTATTGTCAGTATGCAGAAGAATTAGAAAATTATTTTCATGTAAAAATGAGTGAATACTTTAAATAAATTTTTATCTTAGTTATTTAAGTTTGTTTAGTTTCCCTAAATTTCAATAAATTGACATAAACTTTCTAAGCTACTTCTTTTTTTCATCGTTAAGATGGGTCTTCTTAATGGATAGAGTTATTCTTGTTGAAAATTGTAAAGTTGAATTTTTGGATCTTACTTTTTTAGTAAAATCTACTGTATAAAAAGGGTGTGTTAAGGTTGAGTTTTTCTTTAAAATTCAATTGATTCTTTTAAAACCTATGACATCTGATTTTTATTAAAATCAAGACCAGAAGTTGTTTTGTTTTTAATAGCATTTTCTAAGCTTAAAGAACTTAAAAACCCGACATGATTTCATTGACAACCAAATAAGGTTCTTTGTGTTTGCGCTTTTCTATAATATCAATTCACTCATCACTGATAAATTTGTTCATAGTGGCGAACAGCGTTCTCTAATATTTTAAATTCTGCGTCATTAAGATGATAAGTTTGCCGAGAAACCAAGACCTTGTAAGCTGTTTCAATTCTGTTATTTAGGTTCTGTAAAAGCTTTAAAAGTGAAAGGACTGCCTGTCTATGTATGTCAGATTACACAATGATATATTTTTGCAATGCTGCATGGGTTTCAAGTCCTTAAAAAGACACGATGTAATGTCCTGAGAACGTCTTCCATCTTCAACTTCATCCCAGATATTCAAACAACTTGTCTTATTATTGAAACCAGTGTATTTATTCTCAGATTATAAACATACATATTTGTTTTGTACCGAAGTAGTAATATAGAATATTAATGTGTTTACTTCATCTATCTTTTTGGAAACTTTTTGAATTTTTTCTCTTATTAAATCTACTTTTTGTTGATAATCAGGTCTTGCTTGCACGTGTCTTGCCGTGGTTCTTTGAAAAAAAAGAAAAGATTAAACTTGTTAGATATTTTAATTTCTTAGATTCAATCAATCATGTTAACGTTTTTAGCAATTTTCTTTATAAAGGTACTAAATCGTAACGAATAGTCAGTGCTGGATTTAAATATTTTCTATTAGGTTATTTTTTCGAGTACAAAGGTTGGAATCCGAGGAAATTTTGAGTGACAACAATGTTGGAATCGTCAAGTTTTCAAGAACTAATAGTACTGCATTTTTCCTTGCTTTTGGGAAACGTCATCTTTCACTAATTTGAAATGCTTTAAATATTTCTTACAGTTTTTGTGTTTTGATACTAGATTTTATAAAGTACTTGAAGGACACTCCCAACGTTTGGGCGTTTTCTCCCAACTGTTGCTTTTTGAACTAATGAAAATTGATATTAATTTGGTAAATTATAGTTTTCTAGATTTCAGAATGAGTCAAACATTTCTTCTCTTCATTTAGTAGTAAATAAGGTAATATATTTCTTATGACACCCACAATCCGCATTTTCAAATTTTGTTTAGATCTTTCTGTACTCCCGTTTTAGCAACTTAATAAATATTTTTTATAAATATATTCACATAACTCAATATTTGATTAAAATTCGGGTAATAACAACTACATAACGTGATTTTATGAACTTGTAAGAACATAAGTCACAATAAAGGTGAACTATGTCCAGGTATACTTCATTAATATAACGGAATGTGACTTAGTTCCTTTTTATAATGATTGCATTCATCCTAAATATATTATCAACGATCGAATAATGAGCGATTACTAGTAAACGTTTTTTATTCTACCGAATGCTTTTTTTTTCTAATATCTTATATTTTAATTTGACGTTTAAAACGTCAAATTGATTTTAAATATTTTCGTTGATCTATTTATTCCATGATTGATTAATAGAAATAATTGCTTACTGTAGCATATATTGTTTTAATAAAAATTTCAAGAGAACCGTCAATGTATTACTTGACAATAAAATTTACAGAATTTGGGGTTATAAAATACGATCATTGATCGAAATGCGATCACTGAACGAATTTCAAATACTATTAGTAAAATGGCGACCAATCAGTGATCATATGATAACTGATCATATGTTCTTATTAGAAACACTTAATATTAAAGACTCTTAGGTCCAGCGCACATCATCAGATTTTCTGATCAGAAAATTTGATGTAACTAAATAACATGTATTTTATATTAGAGCCCGTACACAGTAAAATTTCTACATAAGACATCAGATTTTCTGATCAAATATTCTGATCAGAAAATATGATGGTGTGTGCGTACAAATAATATTGTCTGAAGTAGCATCAGAATTTCTGATCAGATTATTTTTACGTTGTTGTCTTATGTAGACCATCCATCTGTTAGTTAAAAAAGCAATTAATATATTTAAAATATTTGAAGTTAATTGGTTCTTTGTGGTTCGTTGTACGTATTTGATGATACCGTATGATATGCGCTTGTTTAAGAATTTGAGTGTTTAAGAGTATGATCAGGTTTCTTATAAGAATTTCTTACAGGACTGTCCGATGGTGTTCGTTGACCATCAGATTTTTTGATCAGAAAATCTTACGGTGTGCGCTAGCCCTTAAAAATTGGTGGTCATCTTGCCTATTGGTTGTACGTGTTTTTTCTGGCTTCTGCTACTTTTAGTTATGTAGATATTCACCAAAGGGGATTATTATTATTTTTATACTACAACAGTACACAGTACTGGTAGGTCACCCATCCAAATACTAACTGTGACTGCTGTTGCTTAAATTCATAGATTGGTCAATGTCTGTAATTACGTTACGTTAGTACGGGGTCATGTTCAAATTAATTTAGCTAGGAACTCCACCACATAACTCCAAGGCAATAATTAAGTTTTTTTTTTTTTTTCTGGCTTTAGCTATTTTCAGCTATATAGCCATTATCCAAAGGGGTTTATTATTATTATTAAACAACAACAGTACACAGTAATGCTAGGTGGTCACCCATCCAAATACATATTGTGACTGCTGTTGCTTAACTTTATTAGTTGGTCTAAGCATGTCATTACGTTACGTCAGTCCGGGGTCTAAGTTGTTTTTAATATTAATATTTTAAAAATCTTATATGTAAACAAAAACAATCGCCAATTTTAAAAATAAATTTTTATTTAAATTAAAAATACATAACAATGATTATATTTACATTAATTTTCTAACAAAATAGCCAAATTTTCGTAAAAACGATCAATAAAATATATTATATTTGTATTTTAAGCACTAAATTTTTAATAAATAAATTTTTAAACCTTTTTTCAGAAAACGAAATTTTTATTAGAATCTTTTGTCTCAAATATTGTCGTTAAAATTTCATTTGCTTATCAAAAATTTTACTATTGAAGACATTTGTGAAAATCAAATTAGTACATAGAACTTCTCGAAAAAATTATAGAACTTCTGAGTGGACACATTTTATGTAGATAAATTTAACAATAAAGTTATGCTATTAATTATTTATAGCATAGAAATTTTTACAATGATTAAATGCATTTGATAGAATGATTAAATGTATATTCAAACTTAATAGCTATATTACAGTATTATAAACAGGAAATTTGTCTGTCTTCTCCTTCAAAACCTGGCCAGCATGGGTACCCCTGAGTTGGATTTAACCTTTATGATTATGGAGGAGCACAAGCCTAACCACCTCACAAGGTTTCCCTGTTATGGTAAGGTAACACTAATATTTACAATAAGATTGCTACTAATAGTACGTGGGATCGAAAGCATTTAATGGAGTTTAACCATGTCTTAAAAATTTGTTTGTACCTTAATTATAGTTAAATATTTATAAAAAAATTTTCATCTACGAAGATTCGATTAAGTGGGCTGTTCTTGTTGTATTAAATCATTAATAAACTCAATTAATTATGTAAACACAATTTTTTCTTTAATTTTATACATCATTCTGGTTCTTGAAAATCATCCCTTCTGTCCAACTTACTCTCTACTTTTCATCGATAATAATAAAAGACTTAGTTTATAGTCTGGTGGTATCATAGTATTATAGTACGATGACACGTACCACAACATTTCCCTCTTTCGCAAATCGAGCATTAGTCTCGGTTTCAGGATGCGCCTTGTTCGTCTAAGGATTGGGGTCGGATGGTTTATTGTAATTGAAGCGTGTGAGTCTCGTTTTATTTCTGCGCCGAACTTTGTTCTTTATATTTACGTCATAAGCACGGGACTCGATTAGTTTTTCGGTAATACCCCACCTTTTTCTACGTCTTTCATCCAAACTTTATCACCGATCTCTAAAGAAGGTAACGGTTGAGCATTATGAGTTTCATTGTAATTAGTTTTTATCCTATTCCTACGGTGATTGTCTTTAACCGCGATTTGATTTTTTGCTGGGATTTTAGGTGATAATTTTTTCACTAGGATAAGGACTGTATTCCTGAGTCGACGACTTATGCTGAGCTTGGCCGGTGTAAACCCGTTTTCTAGATGGTAGTCTTCTTACTACAATATTATATTTTTTATGATCTTAACCCCCCGCTTCGGCAAGCCCGTTTACTTGTGAATGTTTAGCGGAGACGAAATCATAGTAAGCGAGGAGAAGGAATTGTGCTCTGTTTGGTATTGCTTTTTGCTAAAAATTAACCATTCCTAGTAGCGATTGTTCCTTAATATTCCTAGGAGGATTTAACTTTACGATTGCTTCTCCCTTATTGGAGTGAAAGGGTATACCCTTCTCGCCAACGAGGTGTCCAAGAAACTCTATTTGTTGGTTTCCATTTTGTGTTTTCTTTTTATTTAAAGTAATTCCTAATGTCTGTAATCGAATTAAAATTGTCGTTAATCGTTAATCATGCTCTTCTTTGCTCCGGCCGAAAACTAAGACATCGTCTAAAAGACATACCGTTCCCTCACAACCTTCGAGAGTTTCTTGCATCCAACGGTGGCAATGTTCTGCTGCAGAAGATACTCCGAAAGATAGCATATTATATCGAATTCTGCCCATAAGATTTATAAAAGTAGTGAAGTTTTTGGATTCTTCTTCTACAACGATTCGATGAAATCCAGATTCTGCATCGAGTTTCCAGAAAAATTTGCCTTCCCCCGACATACTGAGTGTATAAGTCACGTCAGGAATGGGATGGTACTCTCGTTGGATGCAAGAGTTTAGATGTCGTAAATCTACGCAGATTCTGACATTGTAAGTTTTGTCGTTGGGTATTTTAGGTACTACTACCATGGTTGAGCACAATTCTGTAGGATCCGTAACTTTCTCTATTATGTTTAACAGTTCTTGAATTTTATTTTTCACTGCGCTTCTTAATGGGATGGGGATTCTTCGTTGATAGCCATAAGGATACTGCCAGGTTTCAACGTTGTTTTACAAGGACCTGGGATTTTTTCAAACCCTTTGAAAAGAACATTTATTATTTTTGTGGAATGGAGATAACATGCAATATTTACATTTTTGATTTTTTTCCGGCACATTACACTTGACGTGATCTACGTTACTAGAGGAGGCTATGCTTAATGTTTCCAGTTGCTTTTTAACATCTTCAGCCAGTTTAGCTATTTTAATTGCAGTATCTAATGTCTCGTCCAACAGCATACGTTCACTTAATTTTTTGTCTGCAAGATTATGTAAATCTGTTATAAAATCCGATCCTGATTCGCCTATCTTTTGCATTCTACTGTTAAACTTAACACGTTCGAAAATCACATTACTTTTGGACGCGAAATAATTATCCAACTTATGCAGAGTTATATCAAATTTTGTCCTATCGGCATCAGTTAAGTTAAATTGTACCAATATATCATCTGCTTTGTCTCCCATTAAATATATGAATGTATTAATTTGTCCTTTTTCTGAACACTCCTTAATTTTAGATGCTAACCTGAATTTTAGAAAACGCCTTTTCCATTTTAGCCATACTTGTGGGTAACCAAAACCAAAAGTTTCTGGTGATGCAATGTTATATGAAGCAAATTTTCCCATTGTAATAGTTTATTTTTTCCATTCATAGAATTTTTCAAAAGTTTAAGTTAACGTTTCATTCACTTATAAAGTTACATTTATCCCACCGCTGCCACCATGTTGTATTAAATCATTAATAAACTCAATGTATTATATCAACACAATTTATTCTTTAATTTATACATAATTCAGGATCTTGCAAATCATTCCCTCTGTCCAACTTACAACATAATAATCTCTACTTTTCATAGATAATAATGGAAGACTTTATTTATTAATTATAGTCTGGTGGTATAGTACGGTGGTACGTACTACTACAGTTCTCTTTTACATAACCCGTAAATATTTTAATGCGTATTCGTAAAATTGGTAGATTTTTTTTTTCTATTATTGTAATTGAAAAATCATTCAATAAAATTTTTAATATCCATTTTTCCAGGATACATACCTTATATACTAAAGAATTCACAGATGTATATTTGTATAATTGATTGTTGTATTTTAATGTCGTTGATCTTTCTATGTTTATGTTTGAATACAAATATGGTTCAAATTGTATTATGAATTATTATATTATTATTATCATGAGCCCAAGTGGAAAATTAAAGAATAAGTTTATGTAATAATTTGGCATTACGTTTACATCCAATGTGAAATATTCAGAAAAGGATAACAGGAATTTGGACAGCAAATAAAACAATCAAACTATCGTTTAAAAGTGCCACGTTTCGTCTTTTTTTATTAAGACTTACTGAAGCAACTGTAAGACGCAAAAACAATGACCATTAGATAAAACAAAAACAAAAAAAAAACAGGATACAAATATATTCAATAAATACTTAAACAAATACATTTTCATTTCGTTGGACGAAAATAACACAATAACATTGGTCATTTTGAGAAACATAATATAAAACTGGTTTTTTAAGTATCGCTGTCTCTCTCTGACTCATTGGTTTATAGTTAAAAATATTTATTAATATTTAACCAATCATTTATTAGAGACCACTTTTTAGTCCTTAATAAATATTTCTTAGTACTTAAAGTGATTTGTTTGTATTTAATAAATCTGATATTCATTTATTAAATATTAATAAATCTTTTTAAATACTAAGAAATATTTATTAAGGACTAAAAAATGGTCTCTAATAAATGATTTGTTAAATATTAATAAATATTTTTAACTATAAACCAATGAGTCAGAGAGAGACAGCGATACTTAAAGGTAAGCGACGCATACTTATTAACAATTAAAAAAAAGATATAAACAATGAAATTTTTTAAAATCTCTTTTAACAATATTATTAACAATTGTATAGAGAATTAAAAAAAAAAATTACTTAGACATTATGTTTTTTTTAAATATATTTTTCATGGGTCGAAAGTACCCAAATTTGAGATTTTTCGAACCTTTAAAAATTCATATCTTTAAAAATATTAACTTTATCGTTAAAGGTTATAGGACCTTTTTTATTGGTATTTCAATAAAGAATATAAAAAAAATTTGTACGGTTGAAAAATAACAATTCCTTGCAATTGTTTAAACAATTTCGGTTTAAACAATATGGACCGGGTTGCGCCATGGCAACATGCATTTATATCATTAGGAGGGCAATTTGAAGAGGATCGCATAAAAAAATTGAGGTGGAATACTTTTCGGTACTCATGCGCCGATTCCTGCTAGACTATATGGAAACCAATGTATAGTCGCACACGGCGTGATTTTCGTGATTTGAAATCATACATGTGATAAAAAAATCGTTGTAAAAATCCTTCGTTCTTAAAATCACATGGGCCACTTTTTTTTTATTCTTGTTTATACAGTCATATAAATCAATGTTTATGACAAAGATAGAGTTAAATAATGTTATTTTTAATATTTAAAAATAAAAACATGTCAATGCTTGTTTATATACAAACAAAATAAGGTTAGATTCATGTCCTGAACCATATAGAACAGGCTTAATAGGTGCATCTTATAAAGCAGATCATAAATTTTTTTAAATACATATATATGCTAAAAAGTAAAGGAATGAGGAGTAGCGAGTATTAAGTAAATGCTTATAATATCCCGCAATATTTATATCTTAGAATATATGCTATACTTTTATCACATTTATGGTATTGTTGCAACTGTTGTGTCTTCAGGGGCGTAGGAACGAAATTTTTACCCTCCCCCCCTAAATTTTTGATGATAATAATATTGTATGAAAGATGTTTGTGATTGTTAATTAATATTATACCAGACAGTTTTTGTTAGTTGTAAATAATTTTTGCAAAATTTTTCTTTTTATTTTCTTCAATTTTATTTACATGTATCTCTTATTTGTATCTAATTACATTTTTAGTTTTTACAAACTTTTTCGCTTTACAAGTGCTTGCTAAAATTAAAAAGTCAATACAAAAGTCTTAAATTATACTTCAACTTCTCTCAACCTTAAACCTAGATTTTGCCAAACACAGATTTGCGTTTTTCTGACCGTGCCACAAATTCTTTCATTATAATATTTAAATCTAAAGCAGCTGTAAGTTCTTTATGTACATGTAATAGCAAAAGGTGTGTGAGGCGCTTTTGGGACATCGAATTCCTTAAATAAGTTTTCAATCTTCTCAAAGCGCTAAAAGATCGTTCAGAAGTCGCGGCAGACGCAGGTACGGTTAGGATCAAAATTATCAGTAAAATTACTTCATCTAACATATCCCTGGTTGTCGACGGTAGATTCGCGAGTTTTTCGCTCAATTCGGAACAGTTGGAACTTTTAATATCGGGCACGCTTTGGAGCAGAAAAAGTTGAGCATGCAATCTGCTAATATTGAAATCTTCAGCAAAGACACCGAGTTCTTCCGCGAGCTTGGTTTCGTCGCCAACTAAACCTTTAGTCGCGTTCAACAGTACAGCTTCGAGTGACACTAGAATAGCTAAACCACTTTGGTCGAACCTTTCATTCAATTCTGATATTTGCAAATCTAAAATTTCGAAATAGATTTTTCTCAACGAATCTTTGGCTGAAAGTCGCACCGGTGGAGCAGATTTGGAAGTATGCTCGTACCGTTTGTTTGGTTGTCTCACGCGGGGTTCTTTGAAAGGATTCAAGTCTAACTCGTGCGATTCTTCAACTGTTTTTTCAAATAAACGGTCGAACTCGGTGTCTGTGCGCAACGATTGCAATCTCGAAGATAGTAAATCAGCAGCTTGTTTCGCACCTGTAGCTGTTAGACCAGGAGCTTAAAGCGCTCGCGCAAGTTGTTCGTAAGGAGCAAAAATTTGAATTCTGAGGTTAAGAAAAAAAAGGGTCTCAGACTCACTCAAGTTTCAGCAACCACCCGCGAATTTGAACTTTTTTTTCCGGCTTTACAGATTCGCAATTTTCGAACTTAACTAATGTTCCCTGCACTCGTGGATAATTTTAAAACACGCGAGCGAATCACAAACGAAAAATAAAGACATGCAATCGAATTAAAACCGCGGATTAAAAAAAAGAAACGAAACGAGAAATTAAAAACCGCGGTAGAGAATAGAAACACACGCGAGCAACAATGAAAAAACGCGTGAGCGCGTCAAACACGAAACAAAGAAAGCAAACTAATAAGAACCGCGGATTGAAAAAAAGAAACGAGTCGACAACAATAAAAAACGCGTTCGGAAACGGAAAAACACGCGAGCGACAATAGGAAAACACGCGAACGAAAAAGGAAAACCCGCGAACGAATCAAAAAAAAAAATATTAAAAAATTTGAAGTAAGGTACGCGAACAACATGACATCATTTTAAAAAATAGTTTCACTTACATTGACACTCGTTCGATGATCACTCTCAAGACACAAGACACAATTTTAACTTTTAATTTGTAACTAACAGTGCACTTGAACAAAATAAACTGAAGTAAACTCGCACGATGCATGCTTTTAAATTTGAAGTAAGGTACGCGAACAACATGACATATCATTTTAAAAAATAGTTTCACTTACATTGACACTCGTTCGATGATCACTCTCAAGACACAAGACACAATTTTAACTTTTAATTTGTAACTAACAGTGCACAGTGTGCACTTGAACAAAATAAACTGAAGTAAACTCGCATGATGCATGCTTTTAAAGTAGTTGGACGATTGTTTAAACAGGGGATACTTACAATAGTGACAATAAAACTGTCCATTTCGGTTGTCCTATTGGCTATGAAAAACAATAAATTCTAAAAATAAGTTGTTAATCCGAAGGTAAAAATAAGCATCAGTTACAAACCATCGAAAGTACTATCCAGAGGATTATCGATGAGTCATCTAATCCTCTCTTAGACTAGAAAGGTCAATTTTTCGTGAAAAACTATTGTTTTGCCCTTAAAATTATCCTACACTAAATTGTAATAGAGCAATAAAATTTTTAATCTCTTCAACAAAGGGGCATGGCCCACCCAGGGAAATTCCTGGGTGGGCAGCTGCCCACCCTGCCCATACGGCTCCTACGCCCCTGTGTGTCGTATACGGATAGGCATTACTTTCCATAAGAAAATTACATGTACGAAATCGCACTGTGTAAGATATGCATAATCAAATACTGAAATCGTAAGAATTCCATCATGATGCGACAACAATCGTATGTAATTTTACATTCGTAAGCAACGTTGTCAAATACATAAGAGCTTTCACCTATGGTATTACTCGGTTAAATGCTCAACCCAAAAAATTTGTAGACATATTTATTATTTGTGGACAGCAAAAAGGGAAAAACCTCTTTCTCTAGGTATACTTCTCCCAATTGTTGTAGCAACGTTGCAATAGATACAATATTCCTTCATTATGGCAGTAATGACGTTCTGCAAGAGTTTATGAACTTATTTTCTTATAACACTTTTCAAGCGTCGATATTATTTTCATTCATTTCAATAACAGAGTTAATAAACAGAAATGAGTGGCTGTAATCTGTATCTATTCTAATCACATTAAACAAATAAAACAAGTTAAGGTAACAAATATTAATGTTTGAACTACTTTAATCATTAGCATTCATTAAACCCTCTAATATCTATGTAATATAATATATATATATATATATATATATATATATATATATATATATATATATATATATATATATATATATATATATATATATATATATATATATATATATATATATATATATATATATATATATGTATACAAACATTTTCTGCAAGAAAAATGTTCATAAAAGTTTTTTGTTTTTAACCAAACAATTTTTTTCGAAACTTCATTTATGGTTAAGTTTGGTCATGGGTCTATTGTGGCCAATGTACCAATTTTGCTCATTTACAAACTTTTAAAATCTAGAATATGACATCAAAATTAGCTGTCTCGTTTCGTTTTTGAGTTATCATGATGACAAAGGGGTTAATACTAGACTAAAATGGGTTAATACTAATATACTCTGACTTATTCTAAATATGGATTATAAAAATGTTTCAAAAATTGTATACCAAATATATATATATATATATATATATATATATATATATATATATATATATATATATATATATATATATATATATATATATATATATATATATATATATATATATATATATATATATATATATATGTGTATTATAAAATATAATTTGTAAAAAAAATGCGTATTTCAAATGGCTTCAATTATATTATATATTACTTATTACTTGATGTATTTCATCCTTTAAGACACTGTATATACATATTTTGTTATTAGTAAACAAACAATGTATTACCCCTTCTTCAAAAAACGTTCAAAAGTCGGAGCAACTTCTATTGCTCCGTGTGCGAATAAAATGCTGTGATATCGCCGATATCACTCAAATCACCTCATGTGCGATATGCCTTAGTTGTACCCACATATAAAATAAACAAAAATACCAACTAGATATGACAATTATCCCAGGTGGTAAGTACGAGCTAAAAGCAATAATTGTCGGTAACAATTAAAACTGTATAAGCTAATATACCTACAGATATCAGTAAAATAAATAAATGAATAAATATATATATATATATATATATATATATATATATAAATATATATATATATATATATATATATATATATATATATATATATATATATATATATATATATATATATCAATGAACACATTTTTATTTAAAGGTAATTAATCCAGTGACTTTGAACCCGTTAGCAGCAATTTTGTTTGTACTTTCAATTAGGATTTGCCAAACGGCTCCACAATATCATATGGAATTAGAGGTATGTTATTGTTTCAAATCCACATACGTATTTCTTCACTGTAGTATGTTTTTAATAGCCCCATGAAAGTTTTCTCTTACGGCTGCAATTTGTGAGTCGTATGTAGAAGTAACGAAACTATGTCCACGTTATTTTCCTTAGCTATATCTATTATATCGATATTGTGAGTATGGTTATAGTGTCCATTTAGTATCAGTAAAACCCTTGATTCAGGAGTCGGATTGGTATGTTGAATAAAGTGCGTGAACCAGTCTGTAAAGATGATCATTTGAATCCTAATGGATGTGCAACTCCAACTGACTCTGGAGGACAGCCTCTCATTAGCTGAGCACTCATATTTTTTCTGGGAAAACTAATGAACGGTGAAACGGGAAAATTAATGCATGGTGTCAGTGCAGCTATCTGGCATTTACCTTTGCGGCCGATGATTTTTGGTATCTTATTTTGTACTATTGTAAGGCCTGATTCAAACATGTTGTAAATACGATGTGGCGGATAGTTATTTTTAGTGTAAATCTCTTCAAGGAGGTTGAAAAAAGCATCCGCTTTTTTTAAATAAAATTCCAATGCTCTGGCAAAAGATGAACCAGTTGGTCTTGTTATCGCAAGTTTATCTTTATGAAGATTTAAAAATAACTTTAACTACTTTTTTTCTAGCTATACCTAATCTGTCGAAAGGATTCTGCAAATTGTTTCGCTTTGCTATCATGTACGCCTTATTGCAAAGATTAGTTCTTGTTAAAGCGTAAAACTTGCTCTGCATCAATAATATGTATTCTACTAGCTGGCGTTAAAGTTCGGAACCCAATATAGTTTTTCGTCCTAACCTAGTAGCTGCTGCAACTTCTGGAGACAGTTCATTAGAGATTTTTGGCATAGGCGCAATAAAGTTGCCCTTGGTACTTAAAAATGCTATGCCGCTTTCAAATATCCCATTTTCTATCCCCGGAAGCATTTTAAAGCTTCTGTCATTTTTTTCTTCACCCCAGGTTTTTCGTTTCTTGGATGATTGTGAAGCATTCTAAAAACAAACATAAAAAATAATTTTTTAAAGAAATAGTAGCAAGTATCTAACATGTGAAATATAAATATATATAAAATTATAAAATTATTAAAATATTAAAATATTAAATTATTAAATTATTAAATTATTAAATTATTAAATTATTAAATTATAAAATTATAAAATTATTAAATTATTAAATTATTAAAATATTAAATTATTAAATTATTAAATTATTAAATTATTAAATTATTAAATAAATTATTAAATTACTAAATTATTAAATTATTAATTTATTAAATTATTAATTTATTAATTTATTAATTTATTAAATTATTAAATTATTAAATTATTAAATTATTAAATTATTAAATTATTAAATTATTAAATTATTAAATTATTAAATTATTAAATTATTAAATTATTAAATTATTAAATTATTAAATTATTAAATTATTAAATTATTAAATTATTAAATTATTAAATTATTAAATTATTAAATTATTAAATTATTAAATTATTAAATTATTAAATTATTAAATTATTAAATTATTAAATTATTAAATTATTAAATTATTAAATTATTAAATTATTAAATTATTAAATTATTAAATTATTAAATTATTAAATTATTAAATTATTAAATTATTAAATTATTAAATTATTAAATTATTAAATTATTAAATTATTAAATTATTAAATTATTAAATTATTAAATTATTAAATTATTAAATTATTAAATTATTAAATTATTAAATTATTAAATTATTAAATTATTAAATTATTAAATTATTAAATTATTAAATTATTAAATTATTAAATTATTAAATTATTAAATTATTAAATTATTAAATTATTAAATTATTAAATTATTAAATTATTAAATTATTAAATTATTAAATTATTAAATTATTAAATTATTAAATTATTAAATTATTAAATTATTAAATTATTAAATTATTAAATTATTAAATTATTAAATTATTAAATTATTAAATTATTAAATTATTAAATTATTAAATTATTAAATTATTAAATTATTAAATTATTAAATTATTAAATTATTAAATTATTAAATTATTAAATTATTAAATTATTAAATTATTAAATTATTAAATTATTAAATTATTAAATTATTAAATTATTAAATTATTAAATTATTAAATTATTAAATTATTAAATTATTAAATTATTAAATTATTAAATTATTAAATTATTAAATTATTAAATTATTAAATTATTAAATTATTAAATTATTAAATTATTAAATTATTAAATTATTAAATTATTAAATTATTAAATTATTAAATTATTAAATTATTAAATTATTAAATTATTAAATTATTAAATTATTAAATTATTAAATTATTAAATTATTAAATTATTAAATTATTAAATTATTAAATTATTAAATTATTAAATTATTAAATTATTAAATTATTAAATTATTAAATTATTAAATTATTAAATTATTAAATTATTAAATTATTAAATTATTAAAGTATTAAATTATTAAATTATTAAATTATAAAATTATTAAATTATTAAATTATTAAATTATTAAATTATTAAATTATTAAATTATTAAATTATTAAATTATTAAAATATTAAATTATTAAATTATTAAATTATTAAATTATTAAATAAATCATTAAATTACTAAATTATTAAATTATTAATTTATTAAATTATTAATTTATTAATTTATTAATTTATTAATTTATTAAATTATTAAATTATTAAATTATTAAATTATTAAATTATTAAATTATTAAATTATTAAATTATTAAATTATTAAATTATTAAATTATTAAATTATTAAATTATTAAATTATTAAATTATTAAATTATTAAATTATTAAATTATTAAATTATTAAATTATTAAATTATTAAATTATTAAATTATTATATTATTAAAATATTAAATTATTAAATTATTAAATTATTAAATTATTAAATTATTAAATTATTAAATTATTAAATTATTAAATTATTAAATTATTAAATTATTAAATTATTAAATTATTAAATTATTAAATTATTAAATTATTAAATTATTAAATTATTAAATTATTAAATTATTAAATTATTAAATTATTAAATTATTAAATTATTAAATTATTAAATTATTAAATTATTAAATTATTAAATTATTAAATTATTAAATTATTAAATTATTAAATTATTAAATTATTAAATTATTAAATTATTAAATTATTAAATTATTAAATTATTAAATTATTAAATTATTAAATTATTAAATTATTAAATTATTAAATTATTAAATTATTAAATTATTAAATTATTAAATTATTAAATTATTAAATTATTAAATTATTAAATTACTAAATTACTAAATTATTAAATTATTAAATTATTAATTTATTAATTTATTAATTTATTAATTTATTAATTTATTAATTTATTAATTTATTAATTTATTAATTTATTAATTTATTAATTTATTAATTTATTAATTTATTAATTTATTAATTTATTAATTTATTAATTTATTAATTTATTAATTTATTAATTTATTAATTTATTAATTTATTAATTTATTAATTTATTAATTTATTAATTTATTAATTTATTAATTTATTAATTTATTAATTTATTAATTTATTAATTTATTAAATTATTAAATTATTAAATTATTAAATTATTAAATTATTAAATTATTAAATTATTAAATTATTAAATTATTAAATTATTAAATTGTTAAATTATTAAATTATTAAATTATTAAATTATTAAATTATTAAATTATTAAATTATTAAATTATTAAATTATTAAATTATTAAATTATTAAATTATTAAATTATTAAATTATTAAATTATTAAATTATTAAATTATTAAATTAATAAATTAATAAATTAATAAATTAATAAATTAATAAATTATTAAATTACTAAATTACTAAATTACTAAATTATTAAATTATTAAATTATTAAATTATTAAATTATTAGATATTTTCATTGTTATTATCAATAAACTCACATTTTATTGTTATCACAAGGTTATTCGGAATTTTTTAAAACACATACTAAATTACTCATAAAAAGACTTATAAATCTCGTTTGCTTGAGTTGATTTTATTGATAAACAGTTTTTATTGATTTCTGAAAAGTTTTAAATTGTGTTTATAAGACTTATATCGTGAACCGTTTATCGTATTTTGATCAGAGGTGAATTTCCTCTTAGGCTCGTGAGGCCCTGGCCCAAGGCGGCACTATTTTGGGGACGGAAAAATTATGAAATCTTATAATTTTAGAAAAATACCAAGAAGAATTAAAATTTAAAGTTTTGTTGATTTCATATATAATTCATTATTAATTGAAAACGAGTAATCGAATTTTAAAATGAAAAAGTTCATAAAAATTTTTACCGAATACCGGTATAATTTTTTATAATTTTTTTATAGATATATAATCGCCTTACCTTTAATTAAAAATATACCTTTTGAGATCTAATAAAACTTTCGCTTCAAAATCGAACCAGAATAGGAACCCCGTGTTAAATATGCAAGTTTTAACTGATAAATTTTTCAAAAATTAGTGTCGCAAATTAAAGCCTCTGCATGATTTTGATGAAATTTATATGTACATGTTCGATATAGGTTAACATTAGTAGTGTAAATTGTGTCACAATCGATTGTTCAGAGCTTCGTTATTAAAGAAAAATCGAAAATGGCAACGAATTAGCGGGTAAACATTTAATGAGTTTACTGAAACACAGAATTGTTGTACAAATGTGTAAAATGTATTTTTTTAGATCATATTCAATTTTAATCGGTCAAACCGTTACAGAGATATAGCTATTTAAGCAATTATATTGGATAATGGGTTTTTTTCACATAAATGCCAATATACCGTGAATCATTCATCTGGTTTTGATGAAATTTTCGATTTCCTCCCAAACATTTCTTATGAGGAGTTTTTTTCACTATTGTGATAAATTTTTATCCCAATATCTTCATTTCTAATGAAGATAGACAGTTCATGTCTCTACGATCAACGGCTTGGCTGTGCGATAATCCTTTTTTTAGGGATAATCATTTTATATGTATAGATTTGAAATAGATTGAGTCAAGCACTCACGTTGTCCCATACAAACTTTGCCCTCCTTTTTGGTAGAATTTTGAAAAAATCCATTCTTATTGGATGCCTAGTATTTGGTGTGGTCCACCTAGAACTCAAAATGTGGACCACTCAGTGCTTCATGTAAAAGGGAAAAAAAATGAATTGATTAAAAAAACTAAAATAAAATAAATATGAAACAACATATTTGAATTATAAAAAAAAAATAATTTCAATTTTGAATTAACATTAATCAAAAGGGAAGTAAAAGCTACGATAAGTGAGAAGGTGACGGAAGTTATGGATGATACTTCCGTTGATATCTCGATCAGCGTTAATTGTCCAATTACCTAATTCCGCGGAAAATGTAAGCAAGTCGGTAACTTATAAGTATATATGTACTAAATAACACAACCATTGATGTAAATTGTGATAAAATTCTATTTTGATAGAAACTCCACTCTATTATAGATTGTTTCAATATACCAGATAAAGTAAACAACGAGAAAATTAACTATTAAAAATATGATTAAAAAAAACCACTACTACAACTTAAAATAAAATTAGTGTAACTTGGAAGAAAATATGTATTAGTTAAGTTAGTCCCTAATTTCCTACCTAAGAATATCTAGACTATCCCATGTATTAAAATTGGTTTGTTTTTTTGGTAATACACTCGATTAGTTTTTGAAGGCTTTCATAAAACTATTTTTTGAACTAAATTAAAACTATTTAATCTTAATATTAGCTCCATAATGGATATGTAGTATAATAATACATCTTCATGCGATGATACCAAATAATACGAAATAAAATTCAAAATTACTTTAATTTACAAATTAAACCCTATATAGATTTGGTTGATTAAAACTGAATTATAAAAATAAATAATTGGGATATTTAATTAAGATTAATTAAAAGGAAAGCAAAAGCTACGCTAAGTTGGAAGCTTACGGAATATCTTTAAATGGACCAATTGATCTCTCGACCAGCGTTAATTGTTCGACTATCCAATTCCGCGGAAAATTTGTCAATACGTCGGCAACTTTCAGGATTTTAACCAAATTGAAAAAAGGTAAAAAAAAAAACTAAAATCATAAAGATTTCAAAGTTTTAATAATTTGACAAGAGGACGCAATATTTTTTTTTTGGGATATGTGTGGGGGTCAATAGAAGCTTAACCCCAAGTTTGTGGGGTTACCGACCTTGTCCCCCGGTCGCCATCTTGGAAAAAGGCGTGCAAACACCTTTTTGCGATATCTCGGAAACTATGTGTCGAACAAAAAATTCGTAAGCATATAATTCGTAGAAAATCGTGCCTACAAATATGTTTATATAACTTTTTGCCCTAAATTTATAATAAAATTAAAGAAGTTATAAGCAAGAAAGTGAGAAAATTTCTATTGGCAATTTCTTTTTTGCTCTATAACTTTTTTAATACACATTTTACAAAAAAATTACCTCAGACCAATCTTGTAGATGGTCTTTTGAAAAAAATTTGTTTATATATTTTTTTAAATTTCACTCATTTAAAATTCTGTTACAGCGCTCCAAATTTGACCGGGTTCGTCAATGTTCATGAGAATCCGGTCAAAACGAAATGTTTTATGATCTTTTTTTTTTTATTGTATAATTTTAATATTGTATAATTTTTTTGTTAAATCCGTACAATTATTCATATGTGGATATTATTTGTTTTAAATGTAAAAAACTTTTGGGGACATTAAAGGGACTTTTTGGGGACATTAAAGTTCGAACTGTGAATGCACGAGGAATGAAAACTTTGCTTGAGCGAAGGCTTAATAACTAACTTGTAGAAGGCTTAATAACTAACATCATTGGATCTAATTTTCAAGGACTGTCATTTAATCGCAAATGAAAGGTTCTTCCCTTTAGTGCTATGACAGCAGTATTGAAGCAGAAAAATCTCCTGTTGTCATCAATCCCTTACTTTTATTTCAACGGATGTGTATTTCGTGAGAAATAGTTGGCGATATTAAACAATACCTGGCGTTCGAATTACCTACTTTTCCATTGGAAATATTCGCTCTGAATGGCATGAGGAAAGATACTAAATCGTCTTTGTTTAATGTTTTTACAACACTAGATCAATACTTTGAAAACAGAAGTTATTTTGTTATCGATTGTTGTTTTCTATTGTATAAAGTGGTTTGGGATCGGAATTCGCCATTAAACAACATCCTTGAGAAGTATAGTATTTGATGGTTACTCCGAAAATTCTGATATAGCAGGAACAAAGTAATGGGAACGTTTATGTCACATGAAAAAGCATCAATGTACAGAAATTAAGTTCGATAAGAGTACCGTACCAAGAATATCTCAAGAAAAATTTCTTGAGAATGAAAAACACAAATCTAACTTGATAGATCTTATTAAAACTGCTCTTTCAGGGGTAGATTTTTTTTCGACCAAGCTGAATCAGATGCAGATTCAATCATCGTATCTGCTGCGCTTACTACATCTCAATCTCATGATTCTGTGATTACTGTGGCAGAGGACATTGACTCTTGTATTGCTCACGGCATTTGGTAGAAGACAGCCCAACATTTACTTTTCAAAACCTTGAAAAGGGCACACATCTGGTCAGTTATATAGCTGTTTCAAGTCTTATGTATGGAGATCTTATAGCACAGAATTTGCTGTTTCTTTGCTCACTCTTAGTTTTTTGTAGCTTTATATGGCGGTAATAAGATAACACACTAAGCGAGAGTGACAAAAAAATCATAGTTTATCATCGCTGCCTCCAACACAAGATGCAGCTCGTTTTCACAATTTGAATGTTGTATTGCAAATTTTAGATACATTGTAGAACATCAATCTGCTAAAAAGTTTCTTCCACGTACGCTGCGGATACTAAATATGTAAAATACACTGCATAGAGATTATATTTTTGTGATATTACTTACTTTATATTATTATATCAGCTCAGATCTAATGCTGATGTTAGTTTAGTACATCATTCAAAACAATTCATTTATTGCGTGTGAATATATAATTATTAAAATATTTTTTTTATTAAACTTAAATAGTTGTACATAACGTAATACTCATTAGCTATGATTGTTATTATTATTAATTATATAGAAACACAACTATAATATTGAATAAATAAAACTTAATATTTATAACAGACAGGTTAGGTAAAAGTTGAAAACTACCTGGCTAATATACCTTAATAATGGTATTAATATTGTTCTGGTTGGGTTGTTTGTTTCATCTTACTTTAAACTCTATTAAGTATATACATAAATAAATTTATATATATATATATAATATAAATATATACATAAATAAATTTATATATATATATATTTGAAATTGACTAACCATATGTGTATATACACGGTGGTCATTTTCTCAATATCTTGCCGGAGGTGCCACGTATTAGAAATTGCCTCAATAAAAGGACTTTAATAGTAACCTTAAATTTGACCTTGCCTTTAATTTTCAAGTTCCTTTTGAGGTCAAAATAGGATATAAGCCATTTAAAAATTTTATAAAACAAAAAATTGAATATTCCAAGACACTCTTAATTATTAATTTAACATTCGTTGATGATTTTTTAATAAGTGGCTATCCTGCCGGGATATTTAAATAGAAGAAATAGTATTCAGTCCAGAGAAATCTCAAAAAACTTTTACTCTGGTATGATGGTATATAAATGATATTCTACATTAATCCAAATTCCGAAATTCGAATAAAATATTACCAAAAAGGTATAAAACATAATCAGCCTTCGAAAACGTATGTCCAAGGAAGTGGATTCAGCGTTTAGCTTCAAACCTATACTCTAACCTTGACTTTTCATCCACCTCCCCCGTATAATACTGTGCTGACTGTCAAACTGCGTGCATCGTGGTTGTAAACCTGTATCCAATCAGGCTACATAGAAATTTGAGACATTGAGGAAGTCCTAATACTGCAAAGCTATTAGCTTAGGAGTTTTTGCAAGGAGAGGTAGCGACCCATTTGGTGGAGCTCCGTTCCTACTCAGAAAGTTACAGACATTCATAATAAACATACATTTGGAAACAGAAAGAAAATCGTTTTGAAAGTACTTATGTACTTGTAAGGCTGATCAATGTCGTTCTCTACAATACCACCACTGATATAGTCTTCATTTGCTTAAGGATTTGTTATGGAATGGAATACTTTGGCTTCTTTTGCTAGAAAAGGAACAAGCCTCATATTTCTCCCAACCGTATTCAGTTCTGCGACTTCTTTACAGGTTTTTATTTATTTTTATTTTTATTTTTTGTAAAAAGGAGGGGATATCTTGCATAAGATATCCTCATGGATAATTCCGTTAGCATTACTTCAATGCGAGTACAGTCTTTAGAATTCAATGTGTATACTCTCTGCCTTCTTTTTCTTTTGTTTCTGTAATGGCATGTACTACTTCATATGCCTTTGCCCATTCTTCTCATTCTCATTTGAGCCTTATGAGAATTAAGCGTTCGTACAGCTTACCTTCGACGTCGAGGAGCCATATAGGTCTATAGGAACTAGGGTTTTCTATTGGCTTATCCCTCTTTTTCAATAGAACAAGCTTTGCTATTTTCCATTCATTTGGAAATACTGATTTTGCATCCCAAGCGTTGTATATTTCTAGAATATATTTTGGCTTAGTTGCCGCTACTTCATGTATTATTTCAGGAGGAATGTTTCCTGGGCCCGGAGCTTTCTTTTTGAGCTTACTTACTGCCACTTTTAATTCTTCTGCAGTGAAGTTTCTGAAATCGGATCCTTTAATGGTAATAATGCTTACGGCTTCAGGTATCGGAAATATATGCCGTACTACATCCTCCGTGGCATTCATAGTCAATTGGGATTTATGTAGGAGTCTTTTTTTGACAATGGCGTATCCTTTACCCCAAACGTCTCTATCATTGTTGTTAAGTACACTTTCCCAACTATTTTTTTCGATGTTTTGATGCAACTGCATAGTATTTTTTTTATAACGAATGTACTCTTCCTGCAGGACAGTTTTAACTGCAGTATCGTGGATTTTGATAATCCTAGTAAACTGTCTTTATTTCTTGATGCATTTCTTGTAGAGTTATGCAATTTCGTTCCACCAAAACATGCATAGCAGCGTTTTTGTAAGTCGTTTCTTTGGTTTCTTCGTATTCCATCATTTTACAATTTTCTCCATTTGATGGATCTTTATGTCTTCCCACACTTCAAAAATTATATAATTACGGTCACTAAGAGTATCTATGTCACTTACTTCCTAGTGAACATTTTTTCTTCCGATTCCTGTCGTTGCTAGAGTCAAATCGAGTATCGAGTCGAAGCCGTTCTTTGGAAAGAAGGTTTCTTCCCTACGTTTTTGACGATTATATCATGTTCAGCTATCTATTCTGAAACCAGTTGTCTTCTTGTATCGTTCACTGTTATTCCCCATTGTGGAGATTTTGCATGAAAATCTCCTAATCTTATGCAGTTTCCTACCTGCTCTAGTATATCTGATAGCTCCTCTATTTTCTTGTTTGAATATGCGTAGCATCCATAGATTGTGAATGGCGGCGTAGAAACGTAACAAAAGTTCTTACCAGTCCCTTGATCCTTAACGGCAATATTTTGGTCCATTATCTTTATAGCTGTATCCAATTCAGCATTGTATATCCAGTCATTCTTATTTGCAATAGCTTTTTTATTAGGCTCACTGAGAACAACTATTCCGGTACCTTTATCTCTAGCTATAACACGAGCAAGATCATTCTCTGAATAGCTCCGGTTGCAGTTTATTTGAAGTATCTTTGTGAGAGCCATTTTTTTCGTTTTTTAATTTTCCGATTTTAGTTTTTCAGCTAATAGCCTTAGGCTGCTACTGATGTCTTTTCGATTAGATAAACAATTTTATTTAACGAACTTAAAGTGTAAAGTGTGTATTCCAGTTATTCTATATGCGTCGGGTAACTCTGGTAAAGAATAGGTGTTGCTTTTTGGAAAGAATCTACATAGGGTACTGAAGCGTTTTCAGAGTAGATAACAGCTTTACAAAGGGAAAATCCTGACTTTGTTACATCAATATTAGTGTTTAGCTGTTGTTTTCTACGACTGTGTCACTTCTAAAGAAAAAGAGTTACAAGACGTGAAAAACATTTAATTTCGCTTTTATAGCAGAAAGGTGCTATTTTAGACGCCGCTAAAATAGCATCTTCCTGCTTAAGGGAGTAATTCGGCGGAAAAGTCTATGTCATGCACATTTGACCACACAGTGGAGAGTATGTTGAAATCACCAACAATGAAAGCATCATGTATCCGATGTCTTAAGAATAGTTCCTCAACGACTGTGCAATGATCTTGATATAATTGGTAGCTCGAAGCAGGTGGTATGTAGAGTACACCAACAAGAACATGAATGGAAACCACCGTGATAACAATGAATAGATGCTCCATATTGTTTTAACGTATTGATAATTGCAATTAATTAATATTTTTGTTTATAGCAATAAGTACTTCACCATTACTTTTTTTACAGCTAGTAATGGTCTACAGTTTTTGTCCCTTCTATAAACCTTATAATTATTAAGACTGAGTTCTTCAGTATTAATATTAGTTGTCAAATTAGTTTCACTTAATATTATTATATCGTATATTCGGGTACTAAGATTTTCGCGAAGTATGTTAAACTTAGACTTAGTTCTATTGTATTTTTTATAATAAAATAATTACTGTAACTGGGCAAAGATTTTTTTTATGTGCAAGTATTTAATTTACGAATCAGTTTCATCTTTCTTAATTCTATATCCTAGTTCAGCTCTTAATTTATTCAAATTTCCCTTTCCATTATAGTAATATCACGTTTAATATTAACATTATTGAAATCACATTTATCGAAGAGTTTAGATCTATTTGTAAAACCCTGTGAAACGAATTTATTTTGCTCAAAAATAACTTTAAGTGGTCTAACATTGTTGAAAGTATTATATGGAAGTGGGACATAAATAGTGAAATAAGAGTGAAAAGGTAGTTGTGAATTCTTTGGTAAACGCTTAAACCAATCGTTTTCGATAACTGAGTTAAGAAATTTCCCATGTTTCGGTAATATTTTATCCCTGATAGTAATAATTTTTCGGACTTTTGGTCTGCTTTGAAAATTCGGAATCTGTATACTTTTTGCGAATAATCATGCATCAAAACATTTTCTTGCGATTTGTTAGGAGTGAAACCTTATATTACCCGGACTATTTGCAAAAAAGCAAAAAAGTTCTTTTATTGAACTTCAAACTACTCGTTCGTAGTTTTTACTCATAGTTTTAAGCGAAAAAAAAAACTTTATTAAAGCCTAAAACGGCCTATAATGACACCTTAAAGAGCTACTTTAAAACCACTTTTAAAATTATTTATTCCGACTAACGAAATATTTATTTTTATGATTTTATCTTAAATAGTATCCAGTTAAACATTAAGAGAATTTGATAAACAAAAAGCTGACTTGGCTGTATTAACTCTTAAAATTTACATTTAAATATACATTTAAAGTTTACATTTTAAATATACTCGTGTGAGGCTTTAAACGAATTGTGTGACAAAAATCTTTGAATTGTGTGAAGCCTCAAGATACCCTAAAATAATTTTATAGAATTCATAAGGTTTTTACAATTAAACAATTTAATAAATATTTATTAGACGAATATATTGTTGAAATTAGGTTTTTTCTATTAAAACTATATAAGGGGTGATTGTATTGAATCGTCATTTGCCGTTCTTTTATCTTCTCCGTCTTTAGTGCTATTGGAAAAAGAATTGAAGAGATCAAATTCGAAATAAAACCATTCTAGACTCTCTTAAAATACAGCCCGTTCTAATTTCCATACAAAGAGGAAAAACTTTGTTGATTTGGTCATATGATGGAGACACCAAGTGAGAGATTTTCAACACAAATAAAAAGGTAATAAATGCTATAAAACATAATGAAGAAGACCGATTAAATGTGGTTGCTACCTCATGTAAAATGTTTCATTGATAATAGATACCTTTCCTTCTTTTGCTACTATATTCTGTTTTTGCATCGAGAATTCGATAACACTATCCTCATAACATCGTCCAATATAACCAATAATATTTAGGGTAATAAAATAAACTTTTGATGTGTTCTCTTATTTTAGTAGTTAAAGTCCTTTCGGTCGGGATTATCTATACCAGTAAAATTCCCTTGCAGTTGTAACTATTATTTAAAATAAATAAAATTATTTTTGGATGCTTGATTAAGATGATTTTAGTCATGTGGAAAATAATTTGTACAATTTTCTTGTATCACTACTTTAATAGCTTAGATAATTAATAATTGTTGGCAAAATATTTTAATCTTTTGGCAGCATAATGGAAATAAACGCTGTTTTAAATAATGTGTCTTTAATCTTGTGAATTCGATGTTCTCTTTGAAGTGGACTGTATGATGAAACAAAATAAAATAAAACAAAAACTCTTTGTCTTAATTTAAACAAATTTCTTAATTATTTTAATTATCAAATAATTACACGAGGCCATGTCCCTTAATGTGGGTTATGCAACTTTACAAAACCACGTCTTTACTCCAAGGCGTACATAATCGACGAATTCGCATTATCGACGAATGAAAATGTGCGACATAAAAAAAAAAAACAGAATTACAATTAATTTGATAATTTATTACAAAAAAGCAAGTTCAAAATATTGTCAATAGATGACATTGGAATGTCATTAAATTAAAAAACTTTGTTTGAAATTAAAAATGTCAATAATAAAATTATTGACATACTGGCCGCGGAATATTATAAATCGAAATAATTAAATAATATAATTAATATTATTATTAAATTAGAATTGAACAAATTTAATAATTTTTAAATGAAACATTAATTTTCTGATTCTCTTTCGTACGGAAATTTTATTGATTGGCCATTTATACGTGACACTTTTGGTTTTTAATGTCACAAATCGACCCCGGACTGACGTAACGTAATGACATGCTTAGACCAACTAATACATGTTAAGCAACAGCAGACACAATCTGTATTTGGATGGGTGACCACCTAGCATTACTGTGTACTGTTGTTGTATAATAATAATAATAATCCACTTTGGTTAATGGCTATATAGCTGAAAATAGCTAAAGCCAGAAATAAAAAAAAAAAAAAAAGAAATGTCACAAATCGCACTAAATCATCCTTTCTTTTGTGAACATTAATTATTTTCGCAATTGGCCAATTTACTGGAGGAGAAATATCATAAATAACAAATTACTACAATTTTTACATTATTGTTTTCATTAAACCATTTGCTTCGAACTTACTAAATAAGATTCGCAATATTATTTCTAATAATCTTGTTTAATTTTTGATTATAAATTGAAAACTTTTCAAACGATTGTCTGGAATAGAAGTAAAGCTATATTCTGGTATACTTAGCAGTTAATGGTTTACCAATTAATAAATGTGCAGGAGATAAATAACAAAAACTGCTGTACAAAATAATTCAAATGTTAGTTATATTTTTCATAAAACTTTTATAAATTTGGTGCTTAATTAATCCAACCGAACAGTCCCTAATTCTTCTAAAATTCCCTAAAATTTTAAAGGCAACGCTAATTGGAGATAGTACCCCATAAATGGATCATAAATGCTACTAATTAAAATAATTGTCGTTTGGCTTTACCAAAATTTATTAATTGATTTGGTATGAAATTTGGAATGAAATTCGAAAAAGATCTTCTTCCGTATTCCAAATTAAACATACAGATTATAAACAATTTTTGTTATCAGTGGTTTATTGAACGTAAATTACACGCAAATAAAATCCTTTTAATTTTAACATGTCACAAGTCAAAAACTAATAATAAACTGAATATAAATTCAGTTTAACAGCAAACATCAATTCATTCCATAGCAACGAAATAAATTCATTCCATAGATAACTTCAGTACCCATACAATGCCACAACACGCCCCAGTGATCTCTAGATCACCTAACACGTATTCATCCAAGTAAGCTGGCCTCGTTCTAGTTCTCGTCGGGCGGATTTCCTCTATCTGTCCTTCCACCTCTGCCTGTTCTTATTTAACTGTACGACAGCCATCAGCGGAATCACACCCTCGTATACCCATTCGTAGCTCTGAAGCCACTCGTCCTTAATCCATTCTTCAACCTCTTCACGAAGTGCTGTTGTCTCCGCATCTTCAGCCATATAATACTGACCGACAACATTTCTTAATTCTGGCTCTTTACACCCACTCCACTTCCACTTAACCAACCACCTGCCTTCCTCAAACACCGCGCGAAAATCCTCATCAATAATTTCCTTGCGTTCTACTCCACACGCCACTATTTATTGAACGTAAATTACTCAAAAATAAAATACTTTTAATTTTTCAAACGTCACATATAAAAAACTAACTAAAAACTAAATATAAATTAAGTCTAACAACAAACATCAATTCATTCCATGACAACGAAATAAATTCATTCCATGGACCTTTTCATTTTAAAATTTATTTCGTACTGTTGACAATAAGTTTGACAAAGATAGAAAATATTTGCTTTTTATTTTATTACATTAGTTTTTTGACATTTTGTCCGAAACAAAAACGAATCGAAAATTAAAATGAATAGCCCTAGATAACTTCAACTGAATACATATCCATATAATGCCACAACAATAAAAAATGATTAACTTTTTGTTCTCAATTGCGTTTGGTGGCAGCTGCTCAATTAATTCATTCAAATTAGCTGAACTATTTATGCAATTGAAACTGATTTCATAAAATCAATCCTACCACTTAGAATTTTTTATTAATCTTTTTCCAAAGACATAAATGTTTTGTAAGCAACATTAAAATTATTTTCAAAAGTTTTTGTTTTGCCAATGTCAGTGGTAGCATAACTAAGTAACGTCCGTCTGATTTTCTGAACGTTGTTTTATTGAAATTATCTTCAACAAAAGATTCGTTTAAGTCAAACTTTTCCATATTTGTTGTAGCGTACGACTCAATTTGCTAAAATTTATGTATGCTATCATTCACGGAGATATTATCAGAATTTTTGATAAATAAACAATTGCTGACAGAGTTGCTAATACTGTTAGGGCTTTTTATTCTACCAGTAACTAAATAACCTAATTTAGTTTTGCATAAAGTGGGATCATTCTTACCCCAATAAATTTTATTTCCAATAAGAATTTTATAAAAAATTTCAGAACTTAATATTAGTTTAATTTTTTTCGGCTGATTACATTTGGTATTTGTCAAATGGATACCTTTTGGTAATTTTAAACGTGATGTATCAATATATTGATTAGCTATTGTTTTTTCAAGTTTGTCTAAAACTGAGCAAGTGGTGTTTATATTTTATTTTAAATCTTTTGATAAAAGATTAACATTAACAGCTTTATTTATTGTTTTATACGAATTTATTCCCGAAAGATTTAATGGATAATCAAACGTTTTAAAACTCAACCTTTGAGATATTAAATAACATTTTGAAACGTTGTCTAGTAAACAAATTATAGTGTGAGATTCATTTATATTATTAAAAATTTCAACTTCAATAGTGCTTAACAAAAATAAATGTTGATTCATTACGAGAAATAACTAAACTTTTTTGACTAATAGATTCTTTATTTTCAATTTTAGACGTATTACTGGAATTCGTTTCAGTTTTTGAACAATTGTCAGGTTTTAAACCATCTGACTTACAATTTTCAAGTGATGATGCTTTTCATGACAAATTTTACACACATTATTTTACATTTTACGTTTGGATGACGCTTATTTAAGTTGGGCAAAAAATTTTATTTTTAACAAATTCCCATTTTTTTTGGGTTACAATTAATAAATTGTTTACAATTGTTTAACCAATGAAGTACAGAATAATCATTTATTACTAGAGTGTCAATAAATTTTCTGAACACTGTAACATAGAATTTGTTTAAATTTTCTTAATTTATTAATTTATTAACGTTTATTAACGTTTGTTAACGCTTGAGGATAATTATCTTTATTTAATTGTAAAGTGCTTATCAGAACAAGTGGTTTGCCCTTTAAATTATTGTTGAAATAATAAAATTATTTAATCACTAAATAGTATAAAACAAAGTTGCTTGCTCTGTTCCTATATCCCTATATATGCTTAAATTTTTAAAACTACGCAACGGATTTTGATGCGGTTTTTGTAATAGATAGAGTGATTGAAGAGGAAGGTTTATATGTATAATAACATCCATTAAATAGTGGAGAAATACTGTTATTTTTGAGGTTTCTAATGTGATGTCGTAAATAATTACATTTTTACCGCTTACATTGCAAACCCAGGCTGAACCCTACGAGATTTATCAAAATAATGTACACATTGTACATTATCTCTATCTCTATGTCTTATGGATATCCCACAATAACATTTTTTTGTCATTTAGTTTTTACGACAAATAATGGCTAATTTTCGAAGCGATTTAATTTTAATAATTAATTTAATATCTATATAAAAATAACCGTCATCTGCTTCAAAATTTCTATGAGGCGGGGCTAAAGCCGAACACCGCCCCGTGGGTCAAAGGGCCGAGGTACCGGGTGTCTACACCAAATACCGGATCAAAATTTCGTGTCAAGGGTTTCGTACTTTACTGACGCGGAAAGGTCGTAGGTCATCCAAAAGGTACCGGGAGTCGCATACCAAATACGAGGTGTAAATATAAAAATTTCGTGGCACGGGTTTCCTACACCAAATACCGGGTGACTCGCAATAAATACCGGTTGCCCCACAACAAATACCGGGTGGCCAAATTGTCGCAACAACGCGTGGCCCGGTCTGCTAGTGTTACATAATTTAGAATTGTTATGAATTAAAGAGTAAAATAGATTTTTAAAAACTGCGATTCTGCGCAATCAACTTAATTATTGACAATAAGTAAAAAGTAACTAACTCTCTGATGTAAGTTTCGAAATGATAAATTTTTGTACAATTTTAATTTGATCTATTAAAACAGCTTCTAAATTCTTTTTATACGTTGATTCGAATGGTATTTAAGTCTCATATTTTGCATAACTGGCAATCATAATTTTTGTATTGTACTTGGATCGTATATATTTTGTAAATTTTTTTTTTCCATTTCAAGTCGAATCATAATATTTTAAAAACTTTTGATGGGACATTCTGATTACCGTAAAATATTTTTAATATTTTGATATTTTCAATATTATTGACAATATTGAATTGAATATTTTGATTTTTTACAAGCATAGATGACCATGAATGGTAACAGTATACTTAACAAAACGATCATGGTTTCACTTCATTTCTTTTATTAAGTCAGATAGTATTAAAACAGCGATTGTTGTGGCCAGAAAGTAGGATTTACACTTTAATATTTAATCTCTACTAATTAATCCGGTTTCGTCCGTCCATCCGTCTGTGTGTTATCAAGAGAATGAGCAAAATTGACTATTACAAAATCTAGGATTAAGATTCAAATTAAGCTAATAAACAGAGATATAATGATTTATAATTCGAAGGTATTATTATAATATAACAAAATCTTATAAATGCATAGACTTTATGATCTGCATGTTTTGTATATTTCATGATACTCCACCATATGCCAGGTATTTAAAAAATTTATACTATTATTTGTTATCTACACTTGTTTTTATTAAAGTTCTGCTATTTAGATACAATTATTAAAAAAAAAAAAATGATTTACTATATTTGAAGTGTTGCTTTTTATTTTTAGAGTGTGTTAAACTTTTATTATTACATCTATACAAGTAAATAAGCACCTTAGCATCAAGAAATATGAAGTAAACTAATAAGAATTTTATTTAAACATCACGAACCGAAAATATTGTGTAGGTACTGTACAGTAAAACAAATTATAATAAAAGCAAAAATCTTACAAATAATACTTAAATAAACTATCGCTATCGTTACTTAACCAGCCTGATTTGAGCCACTTCAAACATGATGCTAATAACAGTCATTTGTTGATTTCTTGCTTCGTTCGCGATCTGTTTGCTTGTTAATTTATAGTTAAGTTATAATAAATTCAAGCCAACGGGTACTTTCATGGTAATTTACATAATTACCCCACTGAATATTTAAAAACATTACATAAGGTGTGTCAATTACTGTATATCCATTTAAATTTTATATAGGGACGTTCCATGATCACAACGAATTCATTCTTATCATTTATTGGCATGTTGTGAATCAATCGGACTGCATAACGAATTATTAAAGAATACAATAAAAATGGTAACGATATTTCACGGATGCTGTGAAGTGTTCAAATGCAATTGGATTTTTATTATATAAATATAAATATCTGATACATGGCTCCAAACTGCGTCCCAACAAGTCCAAAAAATAGTGTTATGATTAAACAATACAATGTTTACAGAGTTGGAACTTTATTGATAAACTCAAAATTTAGTTTAACCATAGAGTCGATAAAATGTCAATTGTAACCCAAGTAGAAGTCCTAATTTACAGTTGGATGCCAATCTTAGATCCCTTACAACCGTGATATGTGTAATTTAATAAATATTAATAATATTAAGAGATTGTGGGAAGTCTAATCAGTTTCCGAAATAATATTTCAAATCAAGTTATTTGATTTGAAGACAATAATATTTTTTGAATATTTTACATTTTGTCCTAACTCTTTGATTTAAAACTTAGGCCATGAACCTATTTAACCGATTATATGTACATTCACTTTATAGGTCTAGGATATTTCAAGAAAATTAAAGCTCGCTATTTCATTGTTGATTTTGAACTTTTGATTCCGGAAAGCCTGGTGTGCGGACGGACAGATAGAAAGTGATACTATGAAAACCCATAACAAAACTTGCTACCTTCAATATTTTCTAGCATTAAAAAACTTAATTTTTTTTTTTTAATTTTAAGTCCCTTTCCAACAACTTAGGTCATATAGTGACTACATTGGGGATATTCTATACAACAACAGAACACAGCAATTCTTTGCGGTCACCCATCCAAGTACTAACTGTGTATAATGTTGCTTAACTTTGTTGATCGGTTGAGATCAGTTATTACGTTACGTCAGTGGGGGTCCAAACTATAAATTTAACAAACATCTCATACATTTCATGTATGTTGTGGTTTAAAATTACGACAGTGATTATCACTTGGATCACTTAATCGTCAGTACTACTCATATTTCAATTCAACAGTATTATAACTGATAGAAAATCATTTACGCACTTAACAACGTCCGTTTAAAATCAATAATATTAAAGAGAAATAGAATAATATTAAAAAGAAGTACACAGTGTGCATAATATCAATTTTGAGTATTTTCTAATTATTATAATAATAATACCAGAATATAAATAAAAGAGAAGACATTAATATATTTTACTGTTTGATAGTTAAACAATCACTGTAATTTGTGTTTCTTTTTAATATCATGCTTTATTATATTATACACGCATACACAAATGCATTTATGTCCATAATCATGCTGCCATTAATATGTGTCTGTGAACGTTGATTGTATTACTTTTATATATATAGATAAATATGCTTAAAAATTATTATATTCCCGCTAGTCACATGTTGTAGTACGTTTCGTATATACAAAATAGTACAACGCTGGCTTATAGCAGTTTTTCGTGGTGAATTTAGCGTCAAATATCACGCATTTAAAATTGCAATAATTTTTAAGGCCATATAAATGTTTGACAATAAATAATGATAATAATTAATTACAAATAGATAATTAAAAATCTGGACTGTAGTACCACAAAATACAACTATAATAATAACCCAATGATCCTTATTCGTTCTATAAAACAGATAGAGGTTTGGTAGTGTAACATGCATGTATAATATATAGAATTACTGCGGTTGGCCTGTGCCCCACACTTAGACACATTATTCATCGTAATTTAACGCCCAACCTATACGAGAAAAGTTTTTGTCATTATTTGGGAATATGTATGATGTCGGATTTGCTATTTTTATTACTTCAACTTAAACTTAATTAATGCACGAACATAGATCTGAAGTTATTTTTTTTTTATCTAAAAAAATTAGCAAGATAAGCAAGGACATTCAAAATTCTTTAGTAAACAAAGAAGGAAATATATACATTTTATATACATATGGCATTTTGCTTTGCATGTCTACATAGGAATTGCATCGTTTTCAAGAGTTTAACTAGTCGCTGTTTAACTTCCCTCTTTAGAATAAAGACCTTCCTTCCATACTTTAAAGTTCTATCAACACGGGAATTCCTTTTTATATTTCTTCTATTATTAATAAAATTTGTTAGCTTTATACTTTTCGTGAGGTTATTTCGTTCGTTTCACTAATTAAAAAAAAAAAAAAAAAAACTTTAAGTAGACATGACACTACTTAAAGTTTTTTTATTTCACAAACAGTAATTTTATTTCACAAACAGGAGATTGTCGTAGTTAGAATAAATATTCAGAATCTACTCACGACCATCATTGTTCTAGCGATTTATTCAGCTCGCTTTATTGTAAGCCATCATCCATACCAAACACACCAGGATGTCTTCAATAATGATCTCATCATTTTTGAAGTCTGGAAATAGGTTGATAACAGTCTGGAAATAGGTTGATAACAGAATTCAGCTGCTTCCATCCTCGTCGAATACAACCAAAATGGCTCACATTTAATACGTAGTTGACCAAGCCCAACCACATATTGATCCTTTTGAAAATGTGTTGTTGAACAAAATGGCATTGTTTACAGTTGTACAATTATCACATATTGGTGTTAAGTGAGAAGATGTTATTGATACTTTGAATGATCCGAAGATAAGACATTTTTAATGTCTATTATCATTGTTCTAACATCTTACTGCTGGCGATTCTGCGCACCATATAAATTTTGTTTGTTAAAACTTGGAAAACGTTGAATAAAGATGTTCGGTTTTTACTTCTCGTATTGTTTCACCAACGTACCTTATGTTCCAAGATTTAGGAACATTTTGAAAGAGGTAATGCCTCATTGGTTAAAATCAATCACCTGATACACATTTGATTTACTTTACTGCGTTTTTATTGGATGTATAAAATAAAAGCAAAAAATATTAAGCTTCGTGAACTGGGCACCTGCCAATGTTTCAACAAAATATTCAATAAGTTGTCCTTCATTTGCGCTTTTTAAATTCGTTTAGCACGCATTTGTGCGCCTCTTTTGTTTTCGTTTAATTCAATAATTAAATCCGAGTGCTGCAAATTTTCTTTTGAATTTCGTTCCACAATAACATTATTTAAGTCATCTTTAACTTTTTCATTCAATTACGCTTCATTTTTTCTTTCGAATTAGCTTTAGATTTGTGCATACTCAGAACCATATTTATAATTCAAATTTGTAAAAACCATTTCTTATAAAAACTTGCCAAATATTAATTATTTCGATAGAATAGAAGGCTTAATCGAGCACAAATGTAGCTCAATTGAATAATAAAAAATTTGAAAAAAAAAATTCAGAATCCTGATTTATTTATTTAATTAAACAAACAAAAATGCGCACAAACATGTTTAAAATCACAAATGAAGCGAGTTTAAAATCCGCAAATGAGGCACAATTTATTGAATATTTAGTTTATTCGTTTGAACAATGGCAGGTGTCCAGAACACGGAGCTCAAATATTATGTTATGATACCATAATAAATGTGCACAATGGATTTATAGCTGAGTGCAGGGAGTATAAGTGAGTGAAGAAATAATAATACCAATCTTTGTTTCATTTTATTTGTATTGTATACTCCGTTTTATTTGTATTATGCTGGGTACAGGAGGGATAAACTAGATATGAATCACATTGGAAGTCCAATGGCTCAACGAGCTAAATTATTACATTTATTTAAAGGTAATCAGTTTTGTTTTCGGTATAAATAATCATACGTAACAATATTGAGTTTTGATTTTTTTTCTATTCCAATATTATAACTGGTAGTTCTTACGCATTTGGATTGAAGATGTTTGACACGCAAATCTAGCAAACTCAAAGTGTTGTGTATCAGGGAGTAACCCTCCAAAGGCAGTTGAACTGAAAGCAGAACGCCAAAAGGGCGCCTGGCTCTGGAAAACGCATCCTTTGCAGGATTATACTCATTACTCAGCCTTAAGAGTAAACTGGACGAACGTTTAAAGCATTGGCATGTATCCATTTATAAGACATGTATCCGCCCAGTATTCACGTACGCAGCCCTTATCTGGATTAACGTTGCATCTTCGCTTATCACGAAGATACTGCAATTCCAAAATCGTTGCCTTCGAGTGATATCGAAAAAACCCATAATATTTCCGTCTGAAGTTCTCCACCGTGATACTGGATACCCAACTATCAACAACTTTATCGTATCAACCTCAAAATCCTATCTTCCCGTAACAATTCTTTCCCGGAAATCAGCAAACTGGGTAAAATTTACCCACGTGCGCTGCTCTTCAGGAAAAGAATTCCAATGCCACACGATGTCGATTGCACCTAATTCCGGGATAATCTTAATTCTATATATTTTTCTTTTTTGTTAAGTTATTTATTTATTTTTAAGTTAGTTATAGGAATGGCCTATCCATCCGCATAGTTTAAGTGTTTTCTCAATGGTTTTTATTTTCTATTTTTCAAACGATGTATCAAAAATAGTAATCTCGATGTAACTAGTATATAAGATGATGCATTATAGATAAAGCTGAGGCTAGGTGCTATAGTTTTAAGCCGAATTGTATTTATATTATGATGCTTATAAATAATTATCAAACTAAACTAAAATAGTCTAAAAAAAAACTAATAGCAGTCTACAGTGAGTACTTAGCATAAATGTATAGATACGTATAGATAGTTCGTGGGCATATCGACATATACTAAGTGTTCTAATTGAATTGTAAATAAACTTTAATATGTAATATATTACATTAGTATAATATGTAACTCCTGCCTTCTTAAGATTGGAATTGGTTGATGGAATCCGTGGAATGGCTAATAGCCAGGAAGTCGTACCAAAAATTGTATCTTTTCCTGGTTGGTACATTAAAGTTGCTGTTGGTTGGATGTTGTTTTGAATTTTTCTTTTGTAGATGATGTGGGTCAGACAGGAGATAACTGTTTCAATTTGAGATTCGTTGTCCCAATATGATTCCATAGATCACTCCATTCATGGTTAGCATCCGTTATATGCAATGTTTAATTTTCGTAGGAAGTATAGAATTTTATTTCCGCATGAATTTGTTTGTTTTTGGCGGATTGTATTAGTATTTTACTTTGTTACAAATTTCACATGCATTAATATATGAAGTTATTTTTGATTTCATGTTGTTAAAATAATATTTTCTTTTTAAGTGAAGGTTTCGCCAATGCCTCTCTCTGTGTATTGATTGTTCATGATATTGTTTTATTTTGTCTGATTGGTAGTCAGTATTTTCTATGTCTTCGAGTATGCATAAGAATCATAATAATGTGTCATTTTGAAAAAATTCTTCGTGTATTTTTTGTAGGGTATTGTGTATTTTACGTGTGAACGTAAAAAGTATTCTTTGATTATTATTATCATTTGGCGTTCATATTTTGGTTTTTCGAATTTTTGCCTTTTACCTAATTTGAATAAGGTTAAATTTTGATGAGAGTTTCCTACGGTGACTTCTTAGATAATTTGAATTGAGTACTCTTTCGGCAATTGATATTCCTGTATAGATGTTTGGTCTACAATGTGTGGAGTTGATGCTTCAATGTCTACTGTTTCGTATTTATGAAGCTGTACTATGGAGAGAGCGTCAACGTTAGAGTTTTGTTTCCCTGGCTTTTATTCTATTTCAATATAATTATAATCAGATAATTTGATTCTCCTGCGTAATAGTCCCGAATTACATTTTTTAAGATTGAAGATTCATTTAAGGGGTTTATGGTCAGTAAGTATTTTAAATTTTTGTCCGAATAAGTATGGTCTAAATTATGTGTATATTCAGTAATTCATTTTCAATAGTTGAATAACTACATTCTGCTTTATTTCAAATGCGTGATGCATAGCAAATTGGTTTGTCGTTACCAATTGAGCCTAGCGATAATATTGCTCCTTTAGCAATTTTGCTAGCGTCTATCGTTAATACAAATGGTCTATCAAAATCTGGGTATTGTAATATTCGGTCGTTTGTGAGTAAAGTTAGATATTTCACCATAATATAAATAGTGTTTGGTTCCTTGATTAATCGTATTTTATTTATGCAGAATTGATTCTACAGTACGTTTATCTGAGAATTGTGTTCTTTTATTGTTGTATATTATCCTTATATTAGAACTTCGATAGCCCTATAAATCGTAAGCCCTAATAAGTTATTTTACATCTAACCATACTATTTATTACATTGATGGTAGACATTGTTATAGAATTATTGTCAAAATTATTTATTAAATTATTATATTATTTATTGAGATAACCAAGTTTTTGGTTTTTTATTCTCTTTTTATTTTATTGTCTCTCTATTCTCTTTTAATTTTTTTTTCACGAAATTTGGTGAAAACTTTTTTGACTTAAAATATTTATTTTTTCATATTATTTTGAATAAATATCGAATAAGCATTCTATTTTTTAAGTATAAATACAAAAGTTGTAGATCTTTTTATTACCTATAACTGTGAAAATTAACTTTTTTCCATAGGGCTTAGTTTCGCGGGAAATCGAGATAAACCATCTTTTAACCTTGAAGACTCACCCATTTTCACATCCCGGCCTCAGATCGCCGGTAAATTATTTTTCCGTTCATTTTTGTTGCAATCTCTTCCGTTTCCAATGGGTTTCATCCAACTGAAATTTTTTTAACTTCTTACCATTTTTAAAGGCTTTTACTCTGGTCTATTATTATGGTTTTTCTCAATTAGAAAAACATTTTTATTATTGTGTTAATTTTTGATATTCTATAAATTTACTATTATTATACAGATATCTATAAATATCTGAATTCACGTATTCGCTAAGAAGTAGTTTTTTGGTAGAAAATTTAATTCGTATAATTTAAAAAGTAGTTTCCATTAGGATGTACTTTGCAAAGATTTGTTTGATTTACGATGTGATTCATACATAATTTTTATTACTTTCATACGATTTGCATATGAATCTTAAAGTGTAAGATATTAATAATTTGATAATTAAAGAGTTATTTTTAATAATAACCGTTAAGTTGACTTTCAAAGTTTACTCTATTTGCAAAGGTGGCCATTTTGGTACGCATTTGGGCTTGAATTTGTTTGTCTTCTTTTTGCGTGTTAATACTTACCAAGCATAATTATTAATAATTATTTTATTCCTTCTCAAATAAAGGAAAAATTTATATTTAAAACAAATTTGTTTCCAAAGGTATATCTGTAACTGTTTCAAGAATAGCATTTTATAAGTGCCTAAAAATTGTTTCCATTTTGGCCAATGATATATATATATATATCTATATATTCAAATTATCTAAGAATTGGTGTATATATATATATATATATATATATATACATATATATATATATATATATATATATATATATATATATATATATATATATATATATATATATATATATATTATATTATATTCACCGTTTTCTTAATACGAGTCACGCTATATAAAATTGGTGTCAGAGTTTTTAATTTTGGACAGTTAATATGGTAATTATTATTAATATTGTATTAGATCTTTTTTGTTTTATGATTCTTACTGGCAATTTTATAATTTTCATTTCTGTAGCTACACCCATTGCTGGGTATTAAATCTTTCTGTAGGTGAAATTGCCCAGTCTTAGTAAGAGAAACACATCTTTACGAGTTAAAAATATCTACCTACACGGTTCATTCATTGTTCCCCAAGATAATATTATTAAAAATTTTTTTACAAAAGCCCAAATTATCGTAATACATACAATTGCAAACAGTAGCATCATAATACGCTTAGGTTGGTCTTTTAACTATACACTTTTGACAAAAATTTGATTAGAATTGATGCATTTTTGTAATACGTAGTAATTACATAAATACTATATACATTCATTTCATATAACATAATTTTTTTACTAATAATAGACTAAAAGAAATCGTGTTGTTTTATTATCGTTAATTGAGTGCTATCGTCTATAGGTATTAATAATACAGAATCAAGTGTAATAGGTTCATAACTAGCTGGTTATCATACGATGTTAAACAACGACTCGTATAGTGGCCCTATACTATATGTGTCTATTATTATTAAAGAAAACTGCTAAAACATGTAATTTTAAAACATACGGTTTGGTTTTACAAATAGATTTACAAAAGCCATACAAATAAGTTTTAATGAATAAGTATCCATAGTCCAGTCATTTTTGGCATTTTTAACTCCAATCTACGGACCAATTTCTAGTGAGATGAATTCATGCATACACCTTTATTACGGCGTTGTAATGATGATGTGAAAACTCAACATTGATATCGTATCGGCTAAAAAAGTTATAAAGATCAAAAGGTCACGAAAATCAGTTTTTCATAGATCATTATAAAAATTGTTTGCTGTGAAATTATCTACTAAAAATGCTTCTTGCATTTTTCTGTAAAATTAACCGTTTTTCGAGTAGATGCACTTGTTTCCTCACCACCTTCGAGGTAGAATGCAAGTCGCGTTTTTTTTACATGGTTTCCCTCGTAGGCATAATCCATATGTAATAAGACGTTTTTTATTTTAGAAGAAATCTTACTATATATTTTTCAGTTTCTTTATCATTAACAGTTGATGGCAAAACGTCCAGTGAACTTATATTTAAATCAATCTATATCGTCCAGTGAACTTATATTTAAATCAACATTTTTATCTTGATTGCCACTGCATTTAAGCATAACTGACCACGACAATGTCTACAAACTTAATCCAACATCTTAATCCAATTTTTTTGCGTCCTCATTAGGCACCACAACCTTTTGTACAATTACAAAAGATTGTGTTCAGTAGATCATCGACTTTGTGGTTTAATTATAGATACAGCAGTTTCTACAATTCGAAGAGGTTCATCACAATGGATTTGTTTTCTTTCTTCGTACCACGAATTATTCAAAATATTAGTTGCAGTATCTCGAAAGCAAATTATTGTTAAAGATTTACTTTTCGTGGTAATTACACTATTACTCCCATATCGAGCAATCAGTTTTCTTATTATTGCTTTATTGTCTTCATTATTTTCTGTGTAATGAAAAATATTCCCTATGAAAATTCTAATATTTTCATCCAATGGACGGCCTGGCCTGTATCACCCTTTCTACTGACTAACAAAAAATTGGAGAAACATTTATCATGATACTTAGCTGCGACACATGCTAAGTCATACTTAAAATTCACACGCTCCTTTACACTTCTCCCAAATTTATCACCGCGCGCCTCAGGTTTTAACACTGTGACTTTAAATGTAAGAGTACTCACTTCTTTAATAACGCGCCTGTATTTTGTCTCTTTTTCTCTTAATTTCATCACTTAATTCTTCTGCACAAACTAAACATAATTTTAAAAATCAAAAAAGCTGATTCGTTTCTTACTCGGAAATTTTGATGTACTTCTTCTTGGCGTCGTTTAAAAGCTGCAATACTCAAATTGTTCGTATAATTTTCACGACAATTATTTTGAACATTCACAAAAGTCACAGTATTTAATTATTTAATATTACATTCACCTCTAGCGATAATAGCATTTTTTTATGTTTGTAAACCACGCCTAATTTCTAATATCACCACCCGATAACAATTCATTGCATATAAAACTTATATCACTTATTATGAATACTGTTTAAGAGCATGAAACAAAATAAAATATTTTTCAACTGAACTAAACACAGTTCGACATTCCGACAGGAAGTTGTCAAAAGTACTGACATATAAATGGTTTTGATCCTAGCTGATAAAATGGTTTTTATCTTGGTGTACATTATACCATACCGTATAATTTTTAGAAAAATACAAGAAACATTTTTTGTAGATAATATTACGACAAACAATTTTTAACCTTTGAACAATTCATTATTGACCGTTTACAAATAGGTCGCGAGATATTTACGAAAAACTGATTTTTATGACTTTTTGACCTTTGAAACTTTTTTAGCCATCATGATATCAATGCCGATTTTTCAAATCTTCATTGTGAGCTGAATTGTGGTATAAATATTTATAACGACGTTGTTTTAAATATGTATACCACAATTCAGCTCACTAGGAATTTTTCTGCAGATAAAACCTTAAATAACTGGATTAACAGGGCTTAAAACAGATCTATTTTATATAGATGGTAGTGTGTGTTTACACATGCAAGTGGAACAGCCAAACATTAGAGAATTGAAACGAGTCTATGATTAATATTATACGTTTTTTATCCACGTCCAGCTAGAACGTGATTATTGTACATAGAATAGCTAGTGACTAGTCGGGTTTAAATATTTTTAAACTTATTTTTATTTCTTTTGCCGTTTAGTGCTTAACGATCCGGTCAATTTAGATCAAAAAATGAGAGTGAACATAAATTCCGATCAAGCTGAAAATTTGTGAAATTTTTCAAAACATAATTATAAACAATATTTGAAAGTTCCCCATCATTTTTGTGTATGGGAAAAAATTTATTCAAGGTCAAGTTCAAAAAAATGTTTTTCGCGATTTTCAGCGAAACGGTACGTTTTACCATAAATTGTAGACCATAAAATCATCTGTAAAAAATGTATCAATACTTTTTATTCTACGAGCCACCGTTTCTGAGATATAACTTTTTGAATCGTTATATCTCAGAAACGGTGGCTCGTAGAATAAAAAGTATTAATACATTTTTTACAGATAATTTGATGATATATATTTGTATATATATATATATATATATATATATATATATATATATATATATAAATATATATATATATATATATATATATATATATATATATATATATATAAACTTCAGCACATTGAAATAAATCTTGTTTTTCAAAAGATAAACTTTTTGATGAATATATATCTACTTGATGTTGAGCTTTTCCTGGTTTTAAGAGAAAAAAAATTTGTTTCAGTTGGCGTTCGAGCTGTGAATAATACGAGTAAGTCTACATCTTCACCAACAACAATAGTTGTTATTAACTATTGTTGTTGGTGAAGATGTATATATATATATATATATATATTACAACTATTGTTGTTGGTGAAGATGTAGACTTGATGAAACAAAATTTTTCTTTCTTAAAACCAGGGAAAGCTCAACATCAATTAGATATATATTCATCAAAAAGTTTATCTTTTGAAAAACAAGATTTATTTCAATGTGCTGAAGTTTTTAAAAAGAGTAATTCAACTTCTTTCTATCTACGGAGCTTCTAAAAAAACTACCTGTTTAGATAAGCATCGATATGTATGTTTCGTTAAAAATACTAAACATAAAAAACCAGTTCAATTAGCTTGTCGTCCTCCAACCTCAGTTGCTGCTCATCAACATCTTTTTCGGGTATATTACCAAGTTCAAGTGTGGCTTGGTTATCAGCTAGACCCTACAGGCTGGGGTTGGAAGTTGGTCAACAATGTATTAGAGCCAGTTCAAAGTTTACTCCCGCCTGCGCCGGAAAATCTGCTGAACACAATTTTTTGCAACTGCAAAAAGGGATGCAGTGCTAAATGTGGTTGCAAAAAAGTCGGACTGTTTTGTTCTCTTGCATGTACAAATTGTCAAGGTCGGTCGTGCTCTAATGTTGAATCACCAACAAGGGAGGAATCGTTTGATTCCGACGAAGTGTCATGCGATACATCGCTATTAACGCAATTTACTTGCAGTCAAAATGAAGATGAAAAAGATGCAGGAGAAGAAGAAGAAGAACAAGAAAAAGAAAACAAGAAGAATTTTAATCTTATTTTGAATCAGGCGAATGAACTTCACCCCTTTTTTTTTAATTTACATCGCTTTTATTTTTGAAAATTTCCATTATTTTGCAATAGTTTCACATTAAATAGGATCACAACTGACCCGTGGAGTAGGCCTAATGGGGAAACCACATTAAAAAAACGCATTAAAAGTACACTACCTCATAGGTGGCGTTGAAACGTGTGCATATTATGACGATAGCCACTTTTATAACTTTTTGAATCGTTATATCTCAGAAACGGTGGCTCGTAGAAAAAAAAGTATTGATTATTATTTTTGTATGAGATACTTTTATGGTAAAACGTACCGTTTCGCTGAAAATCGCGAAAAACATTTTTTTGAGCTTTAACCTTGAATAAAATTTTTTCTATACACCAAAATGATGGGGAACTTTCAAATATTGTTTATAATTATGTTTTGAAAAATTTCACAAATTTTCAGCTTGATCGGAATTTATTTAACTTCGAAAGTCTAAATTGACCGGATCATAACGTGTCAACAAGTTGTATTTTCAAGTATCAATAGCGTGATTCAAGAATCACGCTTTGTTCATTTGCTGATTTTGAATAATTAGTTTAGAAATTATGCGCGAACAGATTAACATAAACTCAATTTATAACATATTTATTTATTTAAAATCTTTTAGGGCTAGATAAATGCAATAAGTATATATGTTTTTGAAATGTACGAATTAAGCTCTTCCATGCCCAATAAGACAAATTTCAAAGAAAAAATAGTTGCTTTAGTCCTAAAATTTATTATTATGTGGATTTTATTATTATTATTATCATGAGCTTCTGTGGGTATTTGTATGTTATGAGAACAGCCAATTAACTGTACCGTATGATCAAAGCGTTTGGTCGCAAGCGATGCTGAAATTTAGCAAGCGCATTGGTTAAGAATTAAAATTTTCTTGGTTAAAAATTTTAGATTTTTTTATAACAAAATTATGATTATATTTTGTCAGAATATAACAACTAACAATATAGGTACCTTTTTTTACTTTAAGTACTTTCCCTTTTAAGATAAGAGAAACAAATGAATCTCTACCAACAAACATAAAATAATTTTGAGCACATACCATCTTACAAAGTCGTTGTTTTCTTGTTTGGTTACTAGAGGACCTGCTTATGACTGCCGGCTGGAATTAACCATGAACCAACCTGGATAAAATCATAGCACAGAGAGAGATCCATGCGTTCAAAATTTCAAATATAGATCCATTGTACTATTTAGTATAAAATAATGCAATTGATACCAAGTCGTACAGTAAAAAGGCAAGTTTCTAACGTGTAAACTGTACATTACTTTTGTTCCTTATATGCCACCCTTTTAAAACATTATTACAAGAAAGAACATTATAAAAGACTCGACAGGTTGTAAATTAGAAGTGTACATGCTCTATGTCTCTCTATGAAGAGATGTTTTTGGAACGATGTTCCTTAAAATCATGTTTCATCAAACTACCACGAAAGTATAGATGATGGGTTCTATAAATATATGCTTTGAGGTTATTTTAGTTCCGAATTATATATAAGATATTGGAAGTATTGTGTCAATTGGTCTGACAGTCTGTTAATAATAATTAATAATAATTAATAATAATTAATAATAATTAATAATAATTAATAATAATTAATAATAATTAATAATAATTAATAATAATTAATAATAATTAATAATAATTAATAATAATTAATAATAATTAATAATAATTAATAATAATTAATAATAATTAATAATAATTAATAATAATTAATAATAATTAATAATAATTAATAATAATTAATAATAATTAATAATAATTAATAATAATTAATAATAATTAATAATAATTAATCATAATTAATTATAATTCATTCATTCGACATAGAAACGTTTACATTTGTTCAGTTGTTGTTTATTGATTAAAAGCAAAGATGACATAACAATTTTTGTAATTGTGATTAAAATAAAAAAACTTATAAAATATTAAAATTGACTTTATTAATCATCAATGCAAAGTCTATAGACTCAGGCTATAATAATAATTGTAATAATTGAGTAAAAGAAAGTGGAAATTAAATAGAGAAGTAAAATGAATAGAAGAAAGTATCTTTGTCGTCAAGTATAATCAAGCCCCATACGAAAGGAAACTATGATACGTGTGCTATGCAAATTGAAGTTCTTTTGGTAAAAAATAGTACATGGGCATATGATAACGGCAAGAAACTAAAACTCGAGTTGGTTGAAAATAATTACGCATCAGCTCAAACTGTTAGAAAATGGGGAGAAGAAGATACAAAAGCTAAATCAGATTTAATAATTGCTATTGATTCGAGTTTATTACCAATGGTAAAAGGTTTAAATACTTTAAAACAAATTTGGGAGTCATTGCACGCATCTACGGGGCCAGTGTTTCAATTGTTTAGATGTGCTATGGAGTCTCAAAATGAATTACCTAAGCCATATACACTTCGAGAAAAAGTTATTGAAAAATATTATGCTCAATGTCAACTTGATATGGATTATTCAGAGGTTATGTTAGTCAAACGAAACTTTAACCAGTACCAAAGCAATGGGCATCATGGTAATAAAAGTCATGGAAGTTATCAAAGAGGTGGATATCTAAGAAGTGGATATCAAAGAGTTGGATATCAAGGAAATCCGCGCAGAAACGATGGTAATTTTAATAAGCTATTCAAATATAATTATTTCGTATGAAATAAGGGTGGACACAAAGCAGCTGATTGTACAGACAGAGTAAATGATGAAAAGCAAGAGTATTTATAAAAAATTGAGGTTCAAGTAACGGAAGAAGCTATTCACATGAAACACTTACCAAGTTATAATCGAAGGTGTTTAGATAGAGGCTGTACGTCCTATATGTATAATAATAAATCAGCATTCATCAATATGACGTCAACAGATAGAAATGTTTTGTTAGCCAGTGATGCACAAACTGAAATTGTAGGAAAAAGAACTGCTCGTGTTTTACCAAATAGGTCGGTCAAATTTAATGATACATTATTAGTAAAACAATTGTAGTTTACTATTTTACTATTTGAAGAACTAATTTGTTATCTGTTGCAAGGATTTCGGACCAGGGAAATACTGTCAGTTTTTCTAAAACTATTGCAACTATTTTCAGAATAAACGGTGAAATAAAATTGTTAGTGCAAAGAGTACGGAATTTATATAATGTTTGTGGCAGTGAAGAGCAAGCAAATGCGGTAGTAAATAATAATTCAGCAAGTTTAAAGTTATGACATTATCGTCTAGGTCATGTAAATAAAGATATTTTGTAAGAAATTTCAATAATGAACTAGCTGTTGGAATCAAAATGAATGAAGAAAAGAATTTGGAATGTGATATTTGCTTACGAGGAAAAATGACTACAATGCCGTTTCCTAAGAAGTCTGACAGATGCACAAAGAAATTAGAATTGATATATACTGATGCTTTGGGACGTCAAGAGTAGAATCATTGGGACGTGCTCAGTATTTTGTTACATTAATTGATGATAATACACGATACTTGAAGTACGATTTCTTCATGATAAAATTATATTAGGTATTTTTGAAGCTTTTAAAGAATATAAAGCACATGTTGAAACCCTGACAAATTGTAAAATTAAGTGTTTCATGTCCGCTAATGGAACAGAATATTTTAATAAAGAGTTTGACGAATTTTCGAAAAAAATGGTATTTCCCTTCGTCTAACTGTTCTCTATACATCACAGCAACATGGAGTACAAGAATGAAAAAACAGAACATTGATTAAAATGGCACGCTGTGGCTACTTCAAATTATTTAAGAAACAGGTGTCCAAAGTCTAGTTTAGATAGCCATTTGAAATCTGGAATAAGAAGGTACATGATTTAATTAATTTAATGTTTTCGGAGCCAAAACATTCGTATTAAAAAAACAAATAGGAAAATCAAAGTTTGATCCGTGTTCAGAAGAATGTATTATACTGGGCTATTCAGAAGAATTAAAAGCTTATCGAGTATGTATTATAGCTGAAAAAAAGTTATTATTGCAATAGATGTACAAATTCTTGAAAACCAGTTTTTTAATGAGTTTAAAGAAGAAACAATGTGGAAAAAAAATTGAATGCGTTCATTTACTTATAAAAGCTCAAAATAAAAATTAAGAAATGATCAAATAAATGAAGATTGTTCACCATGTCAAACTTTACGTCGAAATCGAGGAAGACCACGGATTGAAAGATTAGGCAGAAAAGAAAGACCGCGGAAAATCTACTGGATACACTGGAAAAACAGCAAATATAAACGAAGACCAAGAAGAATATGATGATGATGAAGGTAAATTGCAAGTTATTATTAAAAAAAAATTAACTAATATAAATATTTTTTAAGTATTATTAATTATTGTTCTTAATTATAATTATGATTGTTATTTTTAAATATAAATTATAAATAATTATTAGTAATTATTATTAATAATAATTATAATAATTTTTATAAATTATTAAAATTATTAAATTATTATAGTGAATTAATTAATTAATTAATTAATGTTAATTGTTATGAATTATATTTAATTATTATAAGTCATTATTAATAATTTTAAATAACTATTAAATATTATTATTCATTAAAAATTATGTTACCTTCTAATTAATTATTATTATTATTTCTTATTCGTTATTATTAAATAATATTAATTATTTTAGGTTATTTTATATATTTATTATTACTTATTATAAACGAATATTATTTATTATAATTAATTATAATAAATTATTATAAATTAATATTAACTGTTATTAATTATTATTAATTCTAATTAATAACTATTAATTAATAATAATTTAATAAATTTATTATCAATATTTATAATAAGTTATTACTTATTATTTTTATTTTTTTACATAAATTAATAATTATTACAAATAATTATTAATTTTTAAAGATAATGATTAATTTATTATTTTTAATTCATAATTATTAATAATTTTTAATATTATTAATGATGGATATTAATTATTACTAATTATTATTAATATTTATGAACGATTATAAATTGCTATTAATTTTTATAATTATTATAAATTAAATTAAATAAATTAAATTAATTTAATTACTACTCATTATTAGTATTTATTTATAGTTATTATAAATAAATATTTATTTATAATTATTAGAATTAACTATTGTTAATTATTAATAACTATTATAAATAATTACTAATTATTATTAACTACTATGAGTTATTATTATTTATTATTAGTTCTTATTACTTATTAATAATTATTATTAATTTTTATTAATTATTATTATTTATTATTAATTATTATTAATTATCATTAACTATTATTAATTTTAATTATTTATTATTAACTATTATGAATTATTATGAATTATTATGAATTATTATGAATTATTATGAATTATTATTAATTATTATTAATTATTATTAATTATTATTAATTATTATTAATTATTATTAATTATTATTAATTATTATTAATTATTATTAATTATTATTAATTATTATTAATTATTATTAATTATTATTAATTATTATTAATTATTATTAATTATTATTAATTATTATTAATTATTATTAATTATTATTAATTATTATTAATTATTATTAATTATTATTAATTATTATTAATTATTATTAATTATTATTAATTATTATTAATTATTATTAATTATTATATGCATAATTATTTTTAATAATAGTTAATAATAATTAATTATAAGTAATTATTATTATTTATAATTCAGAATATAATTTATTATCATTATAATACCAGTTAATAATAATTAATAATATATATTGTTTATTTATGTTATTTTATTTGGTTTTAGCAATTTAAAAAAAAAATATATATATATTACATACCATTAAGTAATTTTATATTAAAAAAAAGGTAAAAGAAATTATATAATAGCGATAGAAAAATATTACATTTCACATAAGTAAATAAAATAAAGTAAATTTTTTAGTTTCGAGTCTGTAATTAAACATGGTATCATGCAGTGAGATACGGATATACGTCGTCGGGGGCCATCGAGACTTTATACACAGAAGATGGCAATAGGCATATTGACTGTAGGCCACAGAATGGTTAACAGAAGAGACGGGTTAGGGAGTGAAAACATAATACAGTTTATAATTTTAAACAAAATTAGAGTTATTGCGAAATTGTGAAAATTAAGTTGTATTAGGAGTTATGACTTATTGAGAAAGGAGCAAAATAAAGATAATATTTCAAAATTATTTAATGACCGCAGATAGGGAATATTGATATGTCTACAAATACCCATATGGACTAGGGAGCTTTGTAATAATAATCTATGCTGGTCTAGATATGAGCAGGCGAATATTATGTGATTGATGTCACAATTCGGATAGTCACATCTACAATATGCATCAGGAATAATATGTATGCGATGTAGAGGAGCGGGTAAGTTGTTGTGCGCTTATTCTGAGGCAACTTATCATTCTTATTTATTTCGTGCCCACATCTCATTTGTGAAAGCATGTTCGGAACGCGCAGAAATAGGTTGAAGTTGATATAAATACGGCCAATTTCGGATGTGTTCCACATTTCATTCCAGACAACAGTCCAGAGATCTTGAGCTGGTGGTTGTGAGTTGTCCACTTCGCCGTTTTGAACTGCATCCCTAGCCAAGATATCAATAAATTCGTTTCCACGTATACCAATGTATGAAGGACACCACACAAAGAAACGCAGAAACGTTTTTGCATTAGTTTCAGTACGGTATTTTTGATTAGGGCTATCAAGGGAGAAGTTTTTGAGGAAATTGAGTGCTGTTTTAGGACGGATAGGAAACTTAACGAGTCAGAAACTATAGCTGCTGTATAGTTTCCTTTTATATTTTCCGACTCTACGTACACGAGTTCATGCAGAATAGCAACGCTGAGAATATTGAAAAGTGTTGAGATATACTTAATGAAGCAGAATACGTGCTAGTCGTACAAAGAAGTCCTACTTTCACTCGCAAGTTAGTGTTCAACTTTGAAGCTTCCGTGAAGATACAGGTAAAGTGAGGAACAGTGGAATTCAAGTAATCATTGAATGTGGAATTTTTCAGTACCCGGAAGGAAAGTCAAAAGTGAAAAAAGCAGGCAAGCAAGATTGGTAAATGGGAATTATATAAAATACACGATAAGACGCCACAAGAATTAGGATGACTTTTTTTACCAATAAGGAGAATTACAGATCACTCTTGCACCTTCTTAGAGGGATATGTTTGGTAACGGATAAGTTATGAGGGTGATGATTAATGGCAAATATAATAGGATAGTAATCACTGTCGTAGGAATCGTTTACACCCCTCCTGACAAGAATTGCAGCACCACCATAACCATCATGTCTGTCATTTCGAAAAATTTGGTAGCCTGGGATTTTACATGATAAATTTTCTTTCAACCATGTTTCATTGAGAAGAGCAACATCAATGGAATGGGAAAAAAAGATAAGGGATAGGTTGACTTTATTTTGATTAAGGCTGCGATGTTACATTGAAGTAGTTTGAGCTCTGTGGCCTACTGGTGCATTTTGAAATTTGTTTATATGACTTTGTAATATTGTTGTTTTTATAGTTGGGTCAAAATTAAATGAATTTAAAGCAAAAATCAGCGAAGAAAAGAATGGATCGTTGGGAGTGGACACACTTGAAGAAGTAGAGGGAAAACTATATGAAATTTGTAAATTGTTTCTGCCATTTGGGTGAAGTAAATGATTCACAATCTGCTTCGCAACAGCATTTGATACAGGTGATGAATCCTTACGCGTTTTAGGATTGGAGGGAATCGTCATTGTCGTGGCTTTAGCGTATATACATCTAATTGTCGGTTTTGTTGTAAGGACTGCTGAAATATTTAGGGAGAGTAAAGGAAATTGTTGGCTATTTGAAGACACACTTATGGAATTATCGTTGTTTATTACTCTGGGGACCTCACCACAAACTTCAAAGTACGAAATACAATTAGCGGCTATAATCTTTTTTATTGCAATTTGCCTTTTATATTCTGGCCAATTTTTGTATCAGAATGATCCCCATTGCAATTAATGCAACTTTTGGGAAGGGATAGGTCTTTGTCACACTGAAGGGATTCATGAGGATGGGAACAAATGGTACATCGAGGAGTACTTTTGCAGTTTTTGGTTGTGACCAAATCTGCAGCAGTTGTAACATTGGGCTACAGGGAAGCCATGTGATTCAACTGCACGAGAACAATAGAAGATTGTTATATAATCTCGGAGATTGGTGCCTTCAAATGTAATCAAAATGGTGGAAGTTGGTTTGCATGTCACAGAAGTGTTGTTTTCGGAAGGAGCATCTTGACATTCGATGAATTTTTAAGATTTTGTAGGATTTTTTAGGAATAGGTAGGAATTTTGTTTCGGTTGATTGTAGTGTTAAACCATGTAATGCACACTTTTGTAGAGTAATAAAACTTAATGTTATCTTTTATCATTTGCCTTTTTAGTTTTTGGTAGTCTAAATTTTCGCTAACGTTCATTTGTATTCATTTGTATGAATTTGTCTACATACTTGAGACGTAAGCATTCAGGGCATTCCTCCTTGATATTAAAAAAAATAACTTATGGTTTCTTGGTTCAAGCATATTTTGCACTATTATGGGTGATGGTTTTGTTTTTTTAGTATTAATGACTTGAGTATTGTGTTTTTTTTTTGTGACACTTGGTGGTATTAGTAAGATTGCAGGTAGAGCTTCAGAAGTATCTTCATTGTTATCAAGAAGCAGGGCGCTGCATTTATTTTTATGTTCGATGATAGTGTTGGTTGGAGAATTTTGTTTCTTAATACCATGTTGGTCATTGATATTTGAAGTGGGTGCTTTAGCTATTTTTTCAGGTAGTAAATAAATCTTAATATTTTCTTTGGGATTTTTGCGATTGGCTAGGATCCACTGTTCATTGTTTTTGACGATGGCATCATTTTAGCCCCCTTTGGGAATGACTTTGTAATCCGTGGTGTTCTTATCCGTTTACAATCCATAATTTGAATCGTAATTAATCGTAATTTTATTTTATTTTTTATACTTTTCACTTACTACACAACAATATACAACAAATTATACTGTTTAATATTTATTATAGACTCCGGACTGACGTAACGTAATGATAGGCTTAGACCAATCAATAAAGTTTAGCAACAGCAGTCACATTCTGTATTTGGATGGGTGACCACCTAGCAGTAATGTGTACTGTTGTTGTATAAAAATAATAATCGCCTTTGGTTAATGGCTATATAGCTGAAAGTAGCTGAAACCAGATAAAAAATAAAATAAAAATAAAATATTTATTATCAAAACTATAAATAACAAGGTTATTCTTAAATAAAGTATTGAATATTCATAAAGGTCGAAATACGAGTTCAGGTTTTTATCGATGATTGAATAAATTTAAAAAGAAATAATTTTATGGTTTTATATTAAAACTCGAAACATAGTACAACTGAAAAGACTCTAATTTGAATTTCAGATATATTGATTTTGGTTTGGATAAAAATGATGCTAAATGAAGACTTGATACAGTTTTAAAACTCCTGTAGTTGATGGTCATGCAAATTTTGAATTTGTTATTTGTTACTCTTTTATCTCGCCCGTTAGTTTTTAACGATCCTAAAAGTTATGCGGGAACACAATCATATAATCATTTTAGTTTAAAATCTTTTGAGGTCAAGTAAATGTTATTAATGTATATGTTTTTGAAATAAAGGTACTAATGGAGCTCGTTCATTTGATATCTAAAACACATTTCAAAGAAAAAATTATTTGTAATCTCCACCATTTTTTATATTTCTTTCACCATATTCGTTTTATCGAAAAATATCTAAATACAGAAAAAATACTAAGAGTTCAAGTAATTATTTAAGCGATACTTTATACAACCAGTGTGATGAAACATTAGAAATCCAAGAAAAAATCGCTAAAGGTTCAAGAAATGTCGGGATCGCAGAAGATTGTTTCTTTCCAAAAATCAAAACTTTGTCTAAGTGTACAAAACTTAAGATATATAAAGCCATACTTCGGCCAACAATTATATTCGGTTCCGAGTTATATATATATATATATATATATATATATATATATATATATATATATATATATATATATATATATATATATATATATATATATATATATATATATATATATATATATATATATATATATATATATATATATATATATATATATATATATAAAACATGGACTGAAAAGTCCCGGACCTAACACATAGATGGTGCTAGTTTTATTGCACCTTTTTTTCAGTTAATACTAACCTTCAAAAGACAGCTGTTAAAATTTCATGATATTCTATTCATTAGTTTGTGAGTTATTGTGCTAAGAGTGACGCTAATTTTATTATTTTCAAAACAATGGATCAAAAACAATTTCGTGTTTTAATTTTACACTGATTCTTGATGGGAAAAAATACCGTTCAAGCGAAGCAATGGCTTGAAAAGTATTATGGGGACTCCACTCCATCAGAAACAACAAAAAAACGTTGGTTTGCTGACTTCAAACGTGGTCGTAGAGACACCGATGATGCAGAACGCAGTGGACGTCCAAATGAGGCGGTAACACCAGAAAACATAAAAAAAATCCACAAAATCGTTTTGAATGATCGAAAAGTGAAGTTGCGTGAGTTAGCTGACATCGTAAAGATATCAAAAGAACGTGTTGGCTTTATATTGCATGAGCATTTGACTATGAGAAAGCTCTGTTCAAAGTGGGTGCCGCGTTTGCTCACTGTTGACCAAAAACGAGAACGTGTTGATGATTCTGAGCAGTGTTTGGCCACTGTCATCTGAGTGGACAGCAACTGGTGAATCTCGTCCAAAGCACTCGAAAGCACAACAATCGGCTGGAAAGTTTATGGCCTCGGTATTTTGGGATGTGCGTGGTGTAATATTCATCGACTATCTTGAGAAAGGAAATACCATTAACAGTGAATATTATATAGCGTTATTGGAGCGTTTAAAGGCCGAGATTGCAAAGAAACGCCCGCATATGGCAAAGAAAAAAATTTTGTTTCATCAAGACAACGCATCGTGTCACAAGTCAATCAAAACAATGAGAAAACTACATGAATTTAACTTCGAATTGCTCCCACATCCACCGTATTCGCCAGATTTGGCTCCCAGCGACTACTGGCTGTTCACAGACCTGAAAAAAATGCTCGCCGGTAAGAAATTTTGAACGAACGAAGAGGTTATCGCTGAAACTGAGGCCTATTTTGAGGCAAAAGATAAATCGTTCTACAAAAGTGGTATGGAAATGTTAGAACGGCGCTGGAATGATTGCGTTGCTCTTGATGGAGATTACGTTGATGAATAAAGCTAATTTTGAACCAAAAAAACTGTGTTTTCTCTGTTAGGCTTCCGGACTTTTTAGTCCATGTGTTATATAATAGATATAATGGAAACGTACAATGAGTCGTCAACTTAAGTAGTAAACATGAAGTGTTACTGTTTCTATTATTCTAATTTCTTTAAGCTAAAATAAATAAAAATAATTTTAAATTATAGCCACAAGTTTTGAATTTATGATTTTACGGTTATAAAATTTTCAAAGATTGGAAATATTCTTCGAAAATCTTCAACATAATTTCACGAAAAAATATCAAGGTACGGGAGAAATTTAATAGCCGAACAATATAAATACATTTTGTACATTATTCTTATTATTTAGATATATAAGTCATAATCCATCCAATTAGGATGACCTGGATTTCAATGGTTTTTTCAAAGTTTTTCCATTTTTCAAACTTACATAAAATATCTTATTGTTAATGTAACTAGATGACTCTTTACATAGAGAGAATCTATTTTCGATATTAAAAGAAATGGTTAATCAATCCATCCAAAGTTAAGAAGACTAATTAGATTGAAAGTAACAAACACTACCGCAATGGTAAAAATCCAAAATAGTTATACCGAGCTTTTCGAAATAAGGGAAGGCTTAAGGCAAGGTGATCCATTGTCAACTTGCTTGTTTAATATATGCTTGGAATATATTATAAGAAAGCTTAAAGTAAATCCAGGAGACAAAATCTTTAATAGAACCTGTCAGTTTTTGGGTTTTGCGGATGACCTGGTATTGCTGGCCACGCATCAGGCTGCATTTACAGAGTGCCTTTCAGACCTGTACATTTTCGCAAAGGATATAGGTTTATCTCTTAATATAGCAATTCCTACCCAAAAGTGAAAGATCTTGATTGTAATGGCAAGATTTATGACAGAGTCGATAATTACAAATATCTAGGTGCGCTAATTAATAGTAAAAATGAAATGTATCTTGAAATAAGAGCACGAGTGGCAGTAGGAAATCGTTGTTATTACGAAAGCTGTTAAGATTATCCATTTTGAACAGAAAATTTAAGATACTTGTATATCAAGTCATTATCAGACCTATAGTATTATATGGTTTTTATATGGTTAGAAAGTGTGAAGAAGAACTGTTGAAAGTTTGGGAAAGAAATATTTTGAGAAAGATTTTTAGACCAGAATGCAAAAACGGAGGTTGGAGAATCAGATCAAATGTGGAAATCTATCAATGTTATAAAAAACTAAATATTGTAACAGAAATAAGAAAAAGAAGGCTTCGGTGGCTAGGACATCTTGAAAGAATGGAAGGCGATAGAATACCTAAAAGGCCATTTAGTGAAAACCCCGGTGGATCTAGATCAAGAAGGCGACCGAAAATCAGGTGGTAGGGCCAGGTTGAAGAGGACTTGAGGAGAATGAAAATTTCATTTGGAAAAGAATAGCAACTAATGTAGAATGGAGAAAAATCTTGGAAGAGGTCAGGGCACTTCAAGGGCTGTAGCACCACTGATGATGAAAATGATGCAATGTACCTAGTAAATAAGAGGATGTATTATAGATAAGACTTAGGAATGTACTGTAATCTTAGTATAATATTTATTTAATATTTTATAAAACTAACGCTAGCAAATACTTATTAATATATTTATTATAATAAGTTTTAAATTCATAGTTTGTAAAATAAATTGTTGTTTTTTTTTGTTTTTTTTTAATTCTTGTCTTTATTTGAAAATATTCAAACTCTAGCAAATTTAGTGGAAAAACTTTAAGCGTTTGTTGTTAAATCTTACTTGAAAAGAATCATTATTTATTTATTAATTAGCCATTTACTATTTATTTGCAGAAAAATAAGAAACTTCCGATTTTAGTGCTGTGAAGAGTCGTTTATTAGAGTCAAAATCAAATTTTTTCAACAACCGTGTAGATACTATAAAATTAATTGGTTTAAATCAATTTTTTTAATTCAATTCTTTTGATCTATATTTTTAAATCACAATACTTGTACTCGAAGAGGAAATTGTATTACGAATAAACACCGATATATTAAATGGTCTAAGAATTGTAGATTCACGCATAAAATATTCGTCTTGGAATTTAGATTTTCAACAAGAAATTAGTGTTTTAAATATCATTGTTAAGTCTACTGCAACAAATATGAATAAACCAGAATTGGAATGCATTTGACGGAGGACGGATTTATATATATGAGCTATCAAGAAAATGTTTAATTTGCAATTGCTGATACATCGTGGATAACACTTATATTTTAATCTTTTTCAATAATTCCATAATTTGATGCAATTTACAATAGCTTATCTTATTTTGGAAAGATTCGCAACAATCGCATTCTTGAAGAGCGCAATTTAAGAACAAATTGTTAATAGCTCTTGGAATTGATGAATTTAGTTGCATACTAAATATACCAAGCCGAATGGTATGCCAAAATAAATATAAAATATGATACCTACCTTTGTAAATTCCAAAATAAAAATTTAAATTTCATTAAAATAATATATTATCATATATTCATAAATGGTAAATAATTAACTAAAAATAATTATAAGCAGAAGATTTTTTATACGTCCAAAAATATTATCTTAATATATATAAATTACATGTCACATTAAGAGAACAACTTAAGAGACAGGATAGTTTATTTCTTAATTTGAGATTTCAATTTTATTATTATTTTATTAAAAAGAGATACAGTTCGATAATATTTTAACAGATGGTAGTGTAAGTATAAGGTAGTCCATAGTTCGATAATATTTTAACAGATGGTAGTCTCTAACTAGAAGATAGTCCGGCAAACGTTGTTTTGACATATCTTCACTATCACTACATAGTATAAAACAAAGTCGCTTTCTCTGTCCCTACATCCATATGTATGCTTATATCTTTAAAACTACGAAACAGATTTTGATGCTGTTTGCTTTAATAGATAGAGTGATTGAAGAGGAAGGTTTATATGTATAATAACATCCATTAAATAGTGGACAAATACTGTTATTTTTGAGGTTTCTAATGTTTTATCGTAAATAATTACATTTTTTCCGCTTTCATTGCAAACGCAGGCTGAACCCTACGAGATTTATCAAAATAATGTACTAAGTATTGTACACATTGAAAAGGTCTACAGAAAACTCCGCTATGGTTTATGTCTATCACTTATGGATATCCTACAATAACATTTTTTTTTTCATTTAGTTTTTACGACAAATAATCTATATAAAAATAACCGTCATTTGCTACAAAATTTCTATGATGCCAAACACCGCCCCGTGGGTCAAAGGGACGTGTAAATATAAAAATTTCGTGACACGGGTTTCCTACACGAAATACCTGGTGACTCGCAATAAATACCGGTTGCCCCACCCCAAATACCGGGTGCTCCAAATTATCACAGCAACGCGTGGCCGGGTCTGCTAGTTATTTATAAAATAGAATCATTATAGCAGACTCTGACATTATTATATTATCATGTAATGAATTTGAAAATAACATAATAAAAATAAGATACACAAAACACATTGTTTAAATTTTGTGGATATGTTAAATGAAATATATGTTGTGTTTGTTAGGTGAAGTGAGGAATACGTGTTTGTTTATAATACATTCGTCTATATATATAGTAAGACAGAAGTAAGATGCCTATTTGAAGCTACTAATAAAACTACTTCCCCTGATTAATAACGTCCATAGAAATGGTAACAATTTTTATTGTAATATTTAAAAGACCACTAGCGCCATACTAGCAGTTAAAGTTTACAATTTTTGTAGAAACCTCTTAAATTTTTGTTCAATTATATCAACACAATAATTTAGGTGGCACTGTAAGTAGGTACTAGGTGCATGTTTTTTATCAGTTTTTCATAAATAGCAAATCTGACACTTAAACGAAAAAAAGAAGAGCAACAATGAAATTTATAGAAACACAAGGAGAAAAATTTGTTACTATTTCTATAGATATAATATGGATCGAATTATAGCTGGTTAAACATTAAAATTCGATCGAGGGAAATTTGTAAAGATATTTCTCAAGGCAAACAATATTTCGGAAAAATAATGTTTGTTTTTATATTATTATAAACTTACACTCAAGTCATTGTTGAAGTATGTAAAAAAATCTTCAATGGCCCTTTGGAAAAAAATATATTTAAACTAGCAGACCCGTCCACGCGTTGCTGTGAAAATTTGGAGCACCCGGTATTTGTTGTGGGGCAACCAGTATTTATTGCGAGTCACCAGGTATTTCGTGTAGGAAAGCCGTGCCACGAAATTTTTATATTTACACCTCCTATTTGGTATGTGTACCTCTGAGTTCCGAGTCAGCAAAAAGTACGAAACCCTTGACACGAAATTTTGACCGAGTATTTGGTGTAGACACAAGGTACCTCGGTCCTTTGACCCACGGGGCGGTGTTTGGCCTTAACCCCGCATCATAGAAATTTTGTAGCAGATGACGGTTATTTTTCTATAGATATTATATTAATCATTAAAAATTAATCGCTTCGAAAATTAGCCTTTATTTGTCGTAAAAACTAAATGAAAAAAAAAATGTTATTGTAGGATATCCATAAGTGATAGACATATACCATCACGGAGTTTTCTGTAGACCTTTTCAATGTGTACAATACTTTGAGTACATAATTTTGATAAATCTCGTAAGGTTCAGCCTGCGTTTGCAATGAAAGCGGAAAAAATATAATTATTTACGGTATTACATTAGAAACCTTAAAAATAACAGTATTTGTCCACTATTTAATGGAAGTTATTATACATATAAACCTTCCTCTTCCATCACTCTATCTATTAAAGCAAACAGCATCAAAATCCGTTTCGTAGTTTTAAAGATATAAGCATACATATGGATATAGGGACAGAGAAAGCGACTTTGTTTTATACTATGTAGTGAAGATATGTCAAAACAACGTTTGCCGGACTACCTTCTAGTTAGAGACTACCATCTGTTAAAATATTATCGAACTATAGCCTTACTTACCTTACCTTATACTTACACTACCATCTGTTAAAATATTATCGAACTGTATCTCTTTTTAATAAAATAATAATAAAATTGAAATCTCAAATTAAGAAATAAACTATCCTATCTCTTAAGTTGTAGCATAGCACTCATTTAAAAAAAAGAAACGTTAGAATCGGTTCAGTAGTTTCGGAGTTCTTCGCGAACAAACAACGTGACATGTAATTTATATATATTAAGATTTGCAATAAAAATTCATCCTCATAACACAATTTTTATGTATCTTACTGATCTAGGCTAATTTTGTATTAAAATTCTTTTTTCATATGCAGTAAAAAAATATTATTTTATGTAAATAGAATGTTTTTACTAAACGATAGTTTTAAAACTGTTAAACTTTCAGAATGTGTTACAGGTATACTTAAAGATAAATTAAGTGTGCATACGATATGCTAAAATTAAATCGATTTCAAAACTAATTTTTGTGTTTAAATAAAATTTAACTTAACAGTTTTAATTTCCTTATAGCTACAATAGTTTTTGAACTAACAACTTTGACGGTTTTTTTACGAACTTTCACAAAGATCTTTTGAGTTTCCTTCGAAATATTGTTTGTTTTTATATTCCTTGTTTGTCTATAAGTTTGATTATTGTCATAGAACTTTTTTCGTTAAAGTGTGAACGTTTTTATAAAAAAATTGATACAAAAATACATTTTTTAAACAAACAATGCTCATTTCGAATCACTAATAACTGAAAAAGTATTGACTTTTCGAAAAAACGGTTTGCTATTTTTTGTTTCTTAATTTAATGCTTTATTGATTTATCAATTTTGTGGTTATTTTTTATGTAAAATATTGATCGCTTAGAAGAGGTGCAACCCTTCGCCTCAACTAGAGCATCATTTTTGAACAATAAACTTTGAAGTATTTTCAATTACCTGCATTAAAAAAAAATCAGCAAATCAGAGTAGTTTTGACCAGTCGCAAAATCATTTGATTCCACTATAATATGCTTGACTACCTATATTAATTTTAGTCTCAAGTTTGTAGAGCTACCCAATATTGATCGCTCTATCACAATTGTGATATAGGTGTTAGAATCACGAAATTACCCCAAGATTACTCAAAAACCGAGATAACAAATTGCAATTTTTAGGACATATTTTATACATAAAAAGTAAATTTAGGTCGTTAATGAGGAAAATTGTTCTATTAAATTCAATGATCCACGATCTTTATTTTAAACCATAAAAAAAAAAAACAAAAGTACAATAACTAAGTTTTTTTTGTAAGAAAATTTTTTTAACTTCCCGCTAAGAAAATCGTGAAAATTTTTAAGGAACTTATTGGTTTTACCCCGTTTTGAAAAATCGAGTTTTCATCAGATCTCGACGTTTTGAGGTTACAGGAAGCTTTCCTGACTACCCTTGCGAGGTTGTCACTATGTCTGTCTGTATGTGCGTGAGTGTAAAAGTATGAGAACCGCTTATAACATTTGAACGGCTACTCTTGACCGATTTTATCGCAGTTGGTGCCATTCGAAAATACTTGAATTTGAAACTTAGATTTTGAATACAATTTGGATCGATTCGAACTGGTAGATTTTGAGAAATCTCAAAAAAACTAAGAAAAAACAGATCTTAACCTTGATAAACCACGTCGATCGCCACCGATTAATATCGGTTGAATCGTTCGAGAGATATCGTAAACGAAAAAATTTAAAAAAACTTCGACATTTTTTTTTTGGACCGTTTTTGATGAAAGACAATAATTAATTATTAATAAAACTCATATAATAATAATACATACTATAATTATATAGATATTAATTTATAACTGTATATTTTGAGTCTTTTAGGAAAAAAGTTCAAACATTGATACTTGTCGAGTATCTAACAATTACCTCTGTTAGTTGTTTTTATCACTTCTTTGAATTTTTGCTTTCAATTGTAAGTATTTATAGGTACTAACGAATTAATCAGATCTATAAATAAGTATGGACACACATAGTAAACATTTTAATTTTTCCTTATGTAATAAATTGATTAAAGTAGATATTATAATTAAAATAACTTTTACGTATATAATTGAATTATCAAACACCACACACAAACTGTTATTTATTTAAAATTTGAAGTAGTAACAAATGCTACTATCAAATGACATTACTTACTACCTTTAAACATTTTATGACGTCTGTTGGCAAACAATGGTATCCGTTAATAATTTTTTTGTTCTCTATTTACAAAACAATTTAAAAGATTCTTGTGACAACTCTGGTGGAGTGTAGACCTAACAACGATTCTAGATAAACCACTAATCGAGTGTGGATGTATTTTTAATTTTGTCTACTACAATAACCCATACAAAGTTGCCGATGATCAACTATTTTCCGTTGATCGGCCAAGCTACGGCTACCAATGCTCGGCCAAGCATCGGCATTCTTTAACGGCCAATGGCTGGCTTATCATCGCCCGCCGTAGTATACGCTCTATAATAATTTGCGATCTTCAGCCGATGCTTGGCCGATGATATGACACTTTTTTGACTGCGCAAGCGTATTGAAAATTAGATCAGCTGTTAAAATGATGATATTATAGATGAACTCAATCATGTGGCATCAGTGAGTTCGATTGCTTGTCAGAGCACAAATGCATGCTCAGACAAAAATAAACATGCAAAATTATTTAAGGTCAAAGGTATGTTTATAATAGTTGAATAATTATACAATGTCTTTTATTGATTTTTTTTCATTATAGAAGTTTATTATACCTTTATGGGGAAAGGCAGAAAATCAGCAAGCCATTTCAACTCATATTAATTATGATGATATATTGTTTGGTAAGTGTTTATGGTTTTTATTTAAAAAAACAAATTGAATATTGCTCGTATCGCGGAAAAAATATTTGTTTCCATTTATTATTTTTTACTATTCCAACTTTTTACATGACAATTAATTTATACGCATGTAATTAAATTAGGTATTCTCTAATTATGATGAGAAAACAACTAATGAATATTTTATCTGTATTTACATGCATCGAATTTGCTAACTTTATTTCCAAGTATTTTATTGAGAAAAATAATGATTATTTAAAATGAAAAGTCAAGATTTTTCTAACTAATTTTCTTTTTAATAAATTTTATTACTTATTTTATTAATTACTCGTAATATTTTTGTATATTTTACTATTTACTGTTGTTTTAGATCGTATAAAGACTTATATTGATGGAAAATTTGACGAATTACATGAACATTTGGATGCATTTTAAATAAGCACGGAGTATGTCATAAAAAATGAAGCTAAACGAATTAAAACTCAAGTTTTAATGAAAACTGGGGAAAATGTTCCAAACATTTCTAAAACAACTGCTATGGAGCCTTATAAAAATATATTCTCCATAAACGATAAGGCGCAATTTTTGATTTTTGATAACGACCTGAAAACTGACGACGAAAAAAAGAAACTGAAGAATTTATTCAGAGTTATTATGTACGGGGAATCAGATGTTGTAACTATAATACGAAAAACTTTATCTGAGGTCATTACACCTACCGTACAATTGAATTATTCTGGCACTGGGAAGAAAGTACGTGGTATCGGGAAACACAATTTTAGTGCTACTTGCACTTACACTTGTTTAAAAGGTAGGATATATATGTTTAAAATCTACACCTGAATAAAGTTATGTTTTATCTATCAATATTTCTAATTTCAGAGGTTGTTGAAGAAAAGTTTCGGGACTCGGAACAATCCAAATCGTTAAGGGTAAAGATCGGCAGTTTTCTTGCTAATGCAGGAGACAGAGATGGAGGCCGCCGTCAACGAGCTATTAACAACCAACAACAACAACAACACAACAATAATAATAATAACGAGGAAAACAATGATAGTTAATTTTTATACTAAAATTACTTATTTTCTTTTTTAATAACTCACTTAATGTTGTATTACTTATATTTATAATTGTAGTGAAATATTCTTTTAAAACTCTTAAAATAAAAAATAATTTAGTATAATTAATTAATATATTTATCGAATAAAGATTAATGTTTCTAAATAAAAATTTTTTGTATTTCTAAATTAAAAATAATTATTTATAATAGTACGTTTGGCAGAGGCTTGGAGCCTATGCTTGGCCGATCATAGGATCCGATATCGGTACGTTTGGCAGATGCTTGGATCCTATGCTCGGCCAATCATGAGATCCTATGATCGGCCGATCATAGGATCCTATACTCGGCCGATCATAGGATCCGATATCGGCATGGCGTTACAGTCCGATACTCGCCCAGTCTTGGGCCGATGATATATTTGGATCATTGGCCGATACTTTTAAATCGGCTGCCTGTCTTGGCCCATTAATGGGCCGATCCTCATTTTTTGTTTGGGAACAAGAATTTTAATATTCGACACAATAAAAAAAATTATTAGTATTTAATATATTATTTTCATAACCATTTTATTCCTTGTTTTAATTTCGAATCACTTATAATTCCTACACCTGGTGTACTATGATACTGTATATTTCATACATATTTACAAATTATTTTATGTATCTGCCCTTAAAATAATTTGGAGGTGGATGATAAAGACAATCCGATAAGCCATTAAATCCATTACCTATCCAATCCTCCAAAAGTAAAAACTTTTTATAAGTATGCAAAGAATACTCTTGAACCATTCAAAATTTTGTTGAATCTGAACACCAAAAATTGGTCCCCTTGATGATTAAAATGGATAATTTGAAAATTTTAAATTTTAAAAGAACTCCTAGAACATCCTATCCTTAACCAAGAAAAACTCAGTGGGTACATAACTTTTTTAAGTGTCTCAATTTGGAAATGTCTGCACCAAATAGTTCAGATATTGTTTTCATTATAGTCAAAAATACAACAACAAAAAATCGAATAAACTTTCCGCTATTTGTAGATGATGTGTAACAACTGACATATACCTACCATTTTGGCACTGGGCAACATTTAAAACTTTTCCTTAAAAAAATTATAGAATAATAATCCTGTTCTATAAAAATTTTATTTTATTTTTATTGATTTCTTTAATTTATTTGTTTGATTTTTCTTTATTAATTATTTTTTTATATTATTAATTTTTTTTCTCTCTCGGATGTGTCTCGAAAATCCTTCTCCTTATATTGTAGCAAATACAAATAAAAATGAGCCACTTAATTGCAACTATTTTTGTTTCATAACTAGTACAACTAATCCTGCTATTCCAACTTTTCAAACTATACCTTTTATTGTAGAAAAAGAAAAACCTAATTAAAAATGTCCCATAAATTGGACATTCCCTCTTTTTCCATTTAAATATTTAAAATAAAAATATTGGATACGATTACGACACAACTCCATGGATATGTCCTTTTTCACTGTGACCAGCGAGTGGGTGTTGTAAGAGATTAAGATATTTTATAAAAAATATGGTTAGTAATAAAAATATTTAAAATTAATCGCATATTCCAAGATGAGCCACTTCTTCTGAGAATATCTTATTCTTACCTGCACCATCTTAAGTACCAGCTATTCCAACTTACTTTTGAAGTATCACCAATTAAAGAATTTTCTAGTGTTTCCGTTCGTATTACCGTATTACCAAAACTTGCAAAAGCTCTCCCCGCTATATATATATATATATATATATATATATATATATATATATATATATATATATATATATATACCGGTTTGCACCAACCATCTTATTGAGACAAAGATCCCTCTCTTCGTAAATTCAGTATCAATTTCTTACTTAGAAACTGATCGAAACTGTCCATAACACAGGAGGCGTGTAACTATAGAGGCGTGTAACAAAAAGTTATGGATTCAAATGAAGTGTCATATTGCGAAGATTGCGGTGAAGATCCTAGAATTTTAAATAACGATAAATTTCCGAATACTATTTATGTGTTTTCACCTTAGCATCAATTTCCAACTTTGTCAAATCTTTCTTCTCCTCTACCTATTATAAAGCCCACAATCAGAAAAATGTAATGCTTAATCAATATCCACAACTTCTACACCTTCAAATCCGAAAAAATCCACAAACTCCTCTCCTTATTCTTCACTCAGATGGGGTTCAGATTAATGATATCTTGATGAACCCTTACGGTAGATCCAAAATATATTTTAATATACAATCAGTCTATTCAGTCAAGGAACAATTGACTGCCGTCGAGGTCAAACTGTTGTATTCGATACTACACTGCAGTCTCAATCATAATAAAATTAACCCTACTCTCCTTCTATTTTCTTATCTTCTACCCAAACGTACTACGCGAAAGACAAACAATGGGTTATAATTTTGTCAGTGCATGTATACTTGTGGAATAAAAAAAAAGCAACACTTTTATCTGTTTTCGTGTTTTTTCTTTACCTATTTAAAACCATTAAATACTTGGTTGTTATGTGGTGTCGAGTTATAATTATCAGATATCATTTTATTAATCTATCTGAAATATATTCATTTGAAACTGAAAAAATAATTAAATATACCACAAAATTAGTATATTTTATAATTTTAAGTAAGTGTGGAAAATTGAGGTCGTTGCATTTTTTTATTTAACGAGTATATATGTATGTATCCGAATTATAATACATAGAAGAATGATAATAATATTAATATGACAGATGTTACACACACAAAAATGGGGTCACAATTTTTTTTTTTTAATGTATTCTGTTGAGGTATTACACGAAAAAGCACAATTTGTACAGTTACGAAATATATTCACAAATAGCATCCACTTAACCCCAAAAGTATTTCAAAAAAAAGTTTAAAATAACTAAAAACATCCTACGATAATAAGCTCTTAAAAGTACAAAGTAAGAAAAGATTCTTATCCGAAATTTAATAATGTGATGTCTAGAATATATTTTACGAATCCTAACAAATTAAAAGTAAATTCACAATCATTAAACGTCTGTTAGCATTTAAATAATTAACGCTATTAGTTATTATCTTCACTTGTTAGTATATTTGCAAATAATTTTAATGTTTTATAATTAAATTTTTTATAAATTTGTTCTTATATTAAATAATTTTAAATATATAAATTATATGCAATGATTGTAATTTAACGCGAAAATAATACCGAAATTTAATTAAACTGTTTAATCTGAGTTGCCCTAAACCAAAATGTTAATTTTTTTTTTAATATAAAATATCGATGGAAACGGAAACTGATTATTTTATTTAAAAAATAGATGTTTAATTGGTTTCTTCTGTGTAAACCATTTAACTAATATTAGGTAGGTACTCGCAGATACCTAATATCGATAAGAATTCTAAAAAAGCGATGCAACTGTACTGTACCATTACTGTGAATTGCAAATTATAAACTATAAGAAAATTTATGGGTTTCGATTCAATTCAGCTTTATGTATAGATATTTCACTTTTAGGCGTTCAACTCATAATAGAATTTGTTAAACCAAAACAAATCAATAAACTAAAAAAAGGTATATGTTTGTACAAATGTTACAAAATGAACGGTGTTGTTTAATTATTTATCTACTTAATTGTATCTAATGTTATTATAGTTGTTTCTTAGAAACATTTTTGAGTAACAGCACACTTGAATTAATTTGTTTAATAAAATAAATAAATAAATAGCATAAGTTATATAAACAATAAATTATTGAATATAAGTAGTATTCAATAAAATACTTATTATTCAATAAAATAAAAGTAATAATAAAATCAATTTAAAACACATTGATGGATGTTTAAGAAAATAATAATATTAACTGTAAAATAAATACACATATTGTTTAATTTTACTATATTAAATATAACTTAGCTCCACCTCCTATATGTAATGAGTGCATGCGCATTAACTATATGTACTTTCTATAAAAATAATAATAATAATATGGGAGGTGTAGCGCGGACTCACTCACACACATCCATTATATACATACAAAATTTAAAATTATTTAATAAAAAAATATCCATTCATTTATATTATTTATGTATTATTTTTAACTACAACAAACACACTGTTTAAAAAAAATCACTAATCTTATTTTTAATTACAAATTATACACTTTTATTTATAATAATAATAATAAACAGTCATCCATATACATATATATCTATTGCCACTTAACACAAACACATATATCAAATATATAATAATATGATGAAGGCGGTATTGTAAATATAATAGTATGAACCAATAGTGAAGTGACATTATGTTGTCATGACAACACTGTCTTTATACATTTGAACCAATTAGAATGTATGGATTACCACCTTCTTTTTTTTTTATAAATATATACATCACTTGGTTACCTCCCTCTTGTATATAGTAAATTTTACACTGCCACCACCACTACCAACCAATGTTAAGTGACTAAAGTAGTATTTCCAGTTTATTATTATATATTTTATTATTGTGCCAGATACCATACTAATAACATACATATTATATATTGTTAAATGTGTTATAGACAGGCAGCAACTTTTTATAAAAAAAAAAATACTATAGACATTCTGGTGGCTGGCAACGTAATATAATAGTCTAATTAATTAACTAATTACACCCTCAAATTAGTGTTTGTATCATTATGCTGGCTGCAATTAAATCAATTAGTGATGATCATCAAGTGTTGCAATTAATTAATTAACTATAATTTAATTGTGTTCAGTTAATTTGCAGCGAGCGACGCGACGGTATGACATTTTTGATCAATTTGATTCTCGTGTGTATTTAAGTGAAAATGTATGGTGAATATATAACAGTGAGACTAAATGCTAGTACAAATTATAGCGTTCTTATTTTATTGTTGTTTTATTTTAATTGATTTGTATTATTTATAAAAAGAGTACCTACTAAATATTAGTAGTAGTAGTGTAGTCTTGTTTGTTGTGCTTATTAGTATATCTTGTTGTTGTTGTTGTGTGGGGGTGTCAAAGTGAACTAAATCATGATGCCACTTGCACCCACACCCATTGTGGCAGTGCCATCAAAACCAAAAATTGGTTTTTCAATTGATTCAATAGTGGGTGGTACATCATCACCACAGCCAACATCACCAGTGAACTATTCTGAAAGTAGTGCACCAATATCACCAAATAGTGATCATAGTAATAGTGCTACATTAATTCCAAATACAAGACAACAAAGTGATATTCATAGGAATTTTGAACGATATTCACCAAATAATTTAAATAATAATAGACATTCATCACCTGCACCCAACATACAACAAAATCAAACATCACTTACCTCATCATCTACATCACCTAGTACACAACAACAAAAACAACAACAACAACAACATCATAATAATCGATCCAGTAATAATGGATCACCATCACCAAAACCACCAATCATGGTACCAGGAATACCGGCACATTCATTAATACGACCGAATCCAACATACGATCCTAGTTTAATGCCAAAATTACAACCAGAAATGATGCATAATCATGGTTCATCACATCCATTTGCAATTGCTGCTCATTTCCAAAGTGCTGCATTAGCGGCAGCCTTATCAAATAGTCAACATGGTTTCCCACCGCATGGCCAACCTGGCGGTCCATTATCAGCACATCATACACCACCTAGAGACAGTTATCCATTGTATCCATGGCTATTATCTAGACATGGTCGAATATTTCCACATAGATTTCCTGGAGGTAAGTAGTGTTTATTCAATTTATTCAATTTGTACAAAATATATCTCACTAGTTACCTACAGTTTACAGTTTAAGAAATTTTTTTGATAAACGCATAAAGCGACGGATAATTAATATTTCTTGATATCGATCCACAATTAGTTCAATATAATCACTAATTTAAAAGTTATATTGAATTAATAGGTATTGCACTGTAAATCTAAGTGTTTTCTAAGTGTTTTTTCCAGTTTTAAACACTGTACAAAACGGCAAATGTGTTTTGAAGTACCTACTATGTAAAACACTATAAATATTTCTTACAGTTTAATTATTCACTGTTTACTTTTGCTTTGAGTTTAACAGTCAAAATCAAACTAATATCTATTATCAAATTTAATGTTATACTTATGGAGGAAATATGGTGCTGATAAATGCATAACTCAATCAATATATACGTTATTTTGGTAAATAATATTTTCGAAATTGATTTTCTATCGATTCGAGAATTATCTAATAAAATTTTGTTTTATTATAAAATATATTGAGAAAAATTCATAGTAATAAGTGTTTGTAAATTCTTCAAAGATTATTGATTTTGTTTTTATTCAAAATATAAGAGAAATTTTTTGAGAATTTATTTAGGCTCAATTTTTGAAACAATTCAATTTATATAAAATTGCTCATAAATTTTAAATGTTATTAAAAAACGAACTAGTTTTTGAAACAGATATTACCCTTAATCCCATCAAAATTTGCTTTTTTTAAATACCAACTAGGAAAATTAAGACCATTATTTAATACGTTTGTGTTTATAAGAGAGTATAGAATTAAAATGTCCTATTTAAATGAAATTCGAAAAATAATGAATTGTTTGATTTTAAACAACGCTTCAACATTTTTAAATAGTTTTTCTTCAAGTTTTTGAAAATTATAGTAACAAAGAAATACGTAATTAGTATTTTAAAATCAATTGCTTGAAATAAAAATATATTAATTTAAAATTAAATTCCAAATTTTCCTTTTTTTAATTTAAATATTTATGTATATTTATTTATATATTTATGTAAATAATAAATTAATGAATCTGTTACAATTAAAAATATAAATATTTATTAATAAATTTTAAATTATATATTACAATGTTATTATTATTTGGTACATATGTGGTCAAAAAGTCATATCAAATTACAAATTTATAAATATGTATTTGGTGTTCAAATGAATGCACATCTATTATTTAGTATATATGACAATAATTTTATTGGATTTATCAATTTTGAAACAAACATCGCAACATTAGTTTACTTGTGAAAAAAGTGCATATATTAAATAATCTGTAATGTTATTGGCTAATTTTGAATAATTTTTATGCAAGTATTGATTCAAACTGGTCTGAAGAACAAACATGTATATTTGGTACTATTGTTGAACATTTATGTGTCTGCTACAATAATATTTAGTAGGTACCTATCTATATACTTACATACAATATAAATAAGGTATATAAAAACTTAAATTATATACCTAAATTATATACATGAACATTGAATTGTGAGGCTGCTGCTGAATACCACTTATTTACAAAACAAAATCTTTTTGGATGCTGCTGCACTGCCATCCCAATTATTTAAATTCCTGCAATTGGTTATATACCTGCGTGTTATAAACAAACTGCAATTCAATTTAATATTAAACAACTGATATCTGCAGCATCTTGTTTAACAAATTGTCTATCAAATACAAATACAAATGTTTTTCTTTATTCATAAATCTATCTATCTACCTACTGCATGCATGACCCAACTTTATTATTTAAACCATTTAGTTGTTCGTCATTTGTTAAAGATAAATTTAACTGATTAACACTAATATATACCTACTAAATTATTAATAATGTCTATATAGTAGTTCTAATAATTAAAAGTAGTTCAAACATTACATTGCATTCAAATCTGTTCTGATCAGTATCACTATCTAAACAAATAACAGCTCTATAGTGGTTATCTTCAGTATACATAGAGTACCTGTTGTATTCATTTTAGTCTTTATTTGTAACGCTAGACAATACTCTGACCACAATAACATAATTTTGTTGTAGAGGTGTTCAAAGAATCATCTATAATTATAGTCAATTTCCTTCCGTACATTATTCATAAGATAATTCAAGAACGCAAAGATACATAGCGAGTTAAAAAGTAAGATCAAATTTGAGAAGTATCAAGTATTTGGTTCTTTGGATCCAATGAATCTATGACAATCCATGATCCAACTTTTGAAGCATTAAAAAGTCCAGAGATAAAACAATTATCAAAGATACTGCGTTGATGTTCCTATTATCATCCGACGGATGGTAAGGGCCATAATGCAACAGACTACTTTTTGTATCCATAAACTAACTCTTTGAGTGAATTTTACTTATCTATTCAAATTGTTGAAGATAAAATACAATTAAATCGTCATTTTACTTGATTTAATATGTAATTATTATGAAAAACAATATAAACTGCTTTCTTACAAAACCAAGAATCGGCATCAAAAAAATATACAAACCAAATTAATATTTTATCAATTACATTTGAAAACAAATTTTTACCAAATAAATTTAGATTTTTTCCCTAATTTACTAGATCAAATTATTTTGTATTTTATAAATACGTATTTTAACTACAAAGTAGTCATCATCAGTATGAATTAGCTAGATGCAGATTTCAGGAGATAATAATCGTTGCTAATTTGGTGACGGTTTACACTGTAGACAAATGTTTGGTTGACAAATTAGCAACGAGTAACATCTCCTCAGAGAATCATTATAACTAGCTAATTCATACTGATGATGACTACTTTGTAGTCGAAATATGTATTTATAAAAATACAAAATAATTTGATCTAGGAAATTGGGGCAAAAATCGAAATTTATTCGAAAAATCCTAGAGTTCTCATTAATAATTATAACAATTTTCAACAGTTTTTTCTGAAGAAATATACAATCACAAATATTCATGCCATTTCCTTATGTTTTTTTTTTTTTTTTTTTAAATTGTTGTTAAATTAATGGGATTAGTTTCCATAAGTACGAGTAATTTAATTTTTATCTATGTATTCCTAATTCAGTTCTTTAATTTTTGTAGTTGCGCTTAACAATAATTTCAGAATTAATTAATTTTATTTAAATTAAATTTTTATTTGTATTTCAACGTAATTTAATAATCATTTACCGTTCGAGAGACATTCTTACTGTGTAGGTACGGATGTTAGCGTGTGTTTTCGTGGTTTTCCACAATGTAAAAGGTCCATACCGGGATCCTTCCATTTAAAAGTCATCACCACATTACCTCCACTTTCTAAAAACTGCCCCCAATCCTATACTAATAACAAAAATAGCGCAATATCGTTTATTAATGGTTTTGGTGATTTTTATTGGATAATATAATAATTCTATCATTAACTCTAAGCGATTTTTATAATTGCCTTCTCCTGACTAATCGAAAAATCCGCCATTACTTAACTTGCTGACAGATCCAGAATATAAATAATATTAAAATTTTTATATTTTGAATTTAAAAATTAAAATTTGTAGAATTATTAAAATGATTTAAAATCATTTGTTAAGTCTGATTATAAATTTATTTAAAATGTTTTTGTAACCACTATAAACGTAGATCATGCAAAAAACCATCGCAATAGATGAACCATCAAAATATGTGTCATCCTTTTTTATGCGTAATGTATATCGCAACTACTATGGCTCAAGATCGTTCTGATAATTTATCTTAGCCTTATGACAGATCACTACGAATATAATACTGATATTTTCTATGATCTTGCAGATCAAAATATTCTGGTTTTAAAGCCAGAATATTCTCACAACCCCATATTTTGGCCATGATACTTACATAGGTAATTGTTACACAAATGGCACTCATGTTTTTTTATTTAATAACCTAATTTTCGAGTAACTATAGTAAAAATTTTTGAAGCAACTCACGAGATAAACATAAAAATTCTTTGATGAAATTTAGATTAGATTTTTGCTAGGTATAAACATTTTGATTATAGTTGCAATCAAACACATAAACAATGCCCAAAATACATTGTATATTTGTTTTATGAAACAAAATAATAAAATTTATTTTAATTGAAAATTCAATAATTTTTGGAATAGTCAATGACAAACAATAATAACACAATCATCATAAAAACAACAAATCAATATAAAGTTTGCATTTGCTTCTGAACTAAAAGGATTCATAAATAATAAGAATGGGTTTGTTTGTCTTATATTTTTTTTATATATGTCTTAACGGACAAAAAAGATTATCTCTTAAACAACAAATAACAAACAATATATTAGGGCCTGGGTAGACTTGAGTGTGAAAAATTGAGTATTCATTAATTGCAATTCCATTGAGTATTCTGCCAATATGGGATTATGCTATGTATCTAATCGATTTAGGATCGAAAAAGTCATCATAAATCGTCATTTTTAAATATGGCTTTAACGGGATTCTACTGAAAAATATAAAATTTTCCTTTTTTGAGAAGTAATCGGTAATTTTCATGCAATATATGTCTTTGTTCTCTCATAATTTATTTTTCTCATACTGTTTTGGTGACTGTTTTTTTAAATCGCTTATTGCATGTAGGTTTTAAATAGCTTATTGCAATAATCGCTTATTGCAAAATTAAATCGCTTATTGCATGTAGGTACCTATACAAAGAATTTTTGTGAAAAATTATAATAGTTTTCGAATAAACAAATTACAAATGAATTTCGATTTTTTGTCCCAATTTCCTAGATCAAATTATTTTATATTTTTATAAATACGTTTTTCGACTACAAAGTAGTCATCATCAGTATGAATTAGCATACTGATGATGACTACTTTGCTTTGGTGCAAACCGTCACCAAATTAGCAACGAGTAACATATCTCAAATCATTAAAACTAACTAATTCATACTGATGATGACTACTTTGTAGTCGAAATAATTGGGTTATAAAATCGAAATTTAATCCTAAAAAATCCTAGAGTTCTCATTAATAATTATTTAAAAAAATACAAATACAAAATTATCAAAAGTATTTGCTTTATGTATATTAGATAAAAATTCTTTTTTATGGTATATGCGAATTAATTATGAAAAACCAGCCACCAAAACACCAAAATTATATCAGGAAAACAAATTTTGTGAGATAAAGATATCCTAACAAATAACTCCAAAAAAAAGAATATAAAAAAGTTATAGCAGAGTAGAATCCGGGTAAGCCAAATTAAAAAATGACATGTTCTCACTCTTTTCCATGTTATAGTAAAAAACACTTAAACTTTTTTTTCAAAAGCTTAAAATTGTTTATTTCTGCTCATTTTTAATTAATTTAATAGCACCAAAGTTTAAAGTCCATCTTTACATAGGGGGTTTGGTGGTGGTGGTGTCCTAAAACATATTAATACAGAAACATTAACATACTTATAATGTATTTAAGCTATTCTTATGATAATGCAGTTCTCAATTTTTGCAGACTCAAGTCCATTAAGTTCCTGGTCTACTAAGCAATATGTACCTATACTTTGAATCGCATAATATTTATTATTTATTATATATCATATTATAAAATATTATTTATATTTATATATTAATGGTTTTGATTTTTATTGGATAAAAGATGAGAATAATTCACTCCCATATTTCAAAATTTTTTTAATTCATTTAAAGTGGGGAATTGTCTGCCATAACCCGATATACAGACATTATATATATATATATATATATATATATATATATATATATATATATATATATATATATATATATATATATATATATATATATATATATATATATATATATATAAAATATATATTGTTTATATCAAAAAAGCATGAATAAAGTATTATTATTATTATTATTAATTATTATTATTTATTTTTATAAAATTTTTTAATCATTTTTACACCTTTTTATTAGTAGGTACATAATTTCTAAACGATAAAATTAGAAATATTTAATTTTTTAGCATATAACACAATGGTCATATTAGTCATTATAGACCGACCACCACACGTTACTATTGATATCTTCAACTAAACTACAAGTATTGAATTGTATTACTCAGTATAGTATCTATTATATATATGGAGTACCAATTATAAAAAATTAAATTATGTCAGGACCGCATGGCGAATTATAAACCGCAAGAAAATTAAAATTAAACCGAAGAAAAAGAATGAAAATTAAAGAGTCCTGAAGAGCCCTAAGCTGACTGCTGGTATTTAACTAAGGCTTTCCGCTCATGACATTATGTATATTCTGTTAAATTAGAGTTTACTTTTTACTTTTTAATTTTTTTTCTATTCTCTCATACTTTTAAATTTTCTTTTATAGTTTTTTTTTTTTAAATTATTTTTAAATTAATTATTTTTTTATCTCATTGTTCGATTGTTAAAACAAGTTATATTGTTGTTTATAATATGAATGCGGTACTAGTAAAGTATGAAATAATTAGAAATACTTTTTTTATTTTTATAATTATAATTGAGATCTCTAGGATTTTTCGAATAAATTTCGATTTTTGCCCCAATTTCTTAGATCAAATTATTTTGTATTTTTATAAATGCATATTTCGACTACAAAGTAGTCATCATCAGTATGAATTATAGCTAATTGTAATGATTCTCTGAGGAGATGTTACTCGTTGCTAATTTGTCAACCAAACATTTGTCTACAGTGTAAACCGTCACCAAATTAGCAACGATTAATATCTTCTCAGATTTGCATCTAGCTAATTCATATTGATGATGACTACTTTGTAGTTAAAATATGTATATATAAAAATACAAAATAATTTGATCTAGGAAATTAGGGAAAAAAATCAAAATTTAATTAAAAATATACATTTACTACAATAAAGATTCATTCAAATCATAACTTAAGTACGTAAGGTACGAATTCGTAAAATTGTCATCTTTCATACTCATCTACACTTCTCTTGTTTCTTGCTGCGCAATCGACAGGGTTACAAATTTCTTCGTCATACTGAGCCGCCGTTGCTTTTGTCTATCAATTAATGTATTGTAGTCGAGGCAACAATACAGTTTTACACTATACTGATTATTCTTACTGCAGTACTTTACAAATCTTAGAAACATGTAGACAAAAACAATGCTTAGAAACATATGAATCCATACTTTTCATCAATCTTTGTTCAAATTAAACAGGTGGTATTTTATTGATTGTGCAGGTACAAAAAAAAGAAAGTAACGTAACGTAGACACACACACTCTCACGCAATCGTTTAGCTGACAAGTACACTATATTTTATTATATTAATTCATACAATTTTTGATTAATAAAAACCAAACTATAATAAAATAATAAAGCTCAACGGGAATTAAAAAATTTATGAAAACAAAAATTACTTCACTGTAAACGATCGTAGAGTCGTCAAAAAGTATTAACTATCATTTAGTTTAGAGTTGATAAAACAAAAAGATTCAGATTACCAAGTAAAAAGTTTGCAGGTTGCTTAACTAAAAAATTAAATAACGCGAGCTTTTGCAGTTTTTTTGCGTTTATCTCCATGTAGGATGTATCAAATGCAAGTTTATAAATTATGGTTATAATAGGCTTTATTAACTTTGAGACAAGTTTTAGTCAAGGTGTGGTATTAAAATTGGGATATCGCTCTATTTTTGTTTAAAGTATGAGTTTTTTAATCAATAAATTAACAGTTTATTTAAAGATAGAAAGATTTGACAACATTACAAATCTATTGGGGACGGAAGACATCCTTCAATAATATACGACAATACACGTGCTCATTTATTTATAACTAAACGTATACGATAATACACGAGGTGTAAATGCCGTTTTTACATTCATTAATATTAATATAATGTGTTAATACAACAAAAGTTGTTAAAAAATCTAAATGGTAAGAACTGACAAACGTACACAAAATGAAAACAATTAGCTTGTATTCATAATTTTTTTGTATAATAACAGTTTACTGTGTAAAAATCAGCATTGTAAACTGTCAAACAGAAGAATATTAACTATACTAAATAAATGATTCCTTTGATAAGAAGTTGCCGTAGTGCAAATATTAAATATATTAGTATTTGTTCAAATTAAATTCATATTATATATAAAATATTTGTTAATTATATTATTGATTTTTAACAAACTTATATTTAATTAATTAAATGTTTTTGATAATTTTGATTTTAATAATTCCAAATTACAAAATAGATTCTATCAGTAGAATTGGTATTACAGGATATTAAATAAAATTCATAGTTTCAATTTTATTGTTAAATTTAATTAAATTAAATTTAATTTGGTGTCAAATTAAAGTTTTTTTGGTATTTTTATTATGAATATTATTGTTAAAGATTTTAATATTTAATAACAACATAAATAACAAATATAACACGAGCTGACTGCATATTCATAAAAAATAAATAAATAAATATCCTTCTTTTTTAGGCTCTATTCAATTCTAAACTAATTGACCAAAATAAAAATAAATAAAACAAAAGTTCCTTGACACATTCAGATACTAAAATTAAGGTGTTTTTATTTTTTAATATTTATTTCTTGTTTTGTGTTCATATGAATGTTTTAGTAATGTTTATTGTTTTTATACATTTTTAAAGTATTCTTTTTTTTTTATTTTTTGTAATTTAATGACATTATCATCAACAAACTTCACAAAAAAAAAAAACTATTATAATTGAGTAGTAAGTTTTATTTTTTGTAATTTGGCAATTAAATTATATATATTTTTTGTTTGTTTTAATTTACTACACGTATAAACAAACATGATTATGGTTGACTTTTATGATTAAGTTTGACGACCAATGATGTGATGTACACAAATGATGAGCCATCTACCTTTTATTTAAATCATATTGTGGGAACATACTTATTATATGTTATCATCAAAATCTAGATACTTATTATACTCTGTGTAATTTTAGTGTTTGGACTTTATAGTCTAATAAATTAAAAGTAAAACACATTTTTAAAAACAATCTTTCAGTTAAATACGCTAAAAAGAACAGACTTATAATATATTATTATTATAATTGCATTGATATCCAAATTGAATGTGTATACAATTCAATCGGCTGTAAATATCTGTTTCAGATTTGAGTCGCAAGAATCCTAATAAACGTACATTGCAAGTTAAATAAAAGCCAATTGCAAATAATTTAGTATATTTGTGACAGTAAATAAACATAAGACATGCATTTCTATGAATTTAAAAACAAATAATAAATTTTTTAACGCTTATATAACTTATTCACTTCTACAAGTGCTTTTACAGTCAATACAGTTGTCTAATAAACGTCTTAGTTTGGTTTTTTTAACTTTTTTACAAGCAAATATCTATAAAAACAACTCCTATTGTGTCAAATTTACACCAAAAATAATTTTTTCATTAAAAAAATTCATTTAACTTCAGGTGTAACTTATGGCTGATTCAATAAAAATATTTAATAATCGATGTTGTCTGAGGTAGATGAAACGTTCTAAAAGATAGGTGTTGATTAACGTAAAACTTAATTATATTTTGTATAGGTATTCGACAGGTTCATTAAATATATTTAAAAATATTTAATTTATCGTATTATATTAGAGTATGTATACATATGAGGATATATTAAATTTAGTATTTAGTAATATATAATAATTAAACCTACGAGTATGTGAATGATCAATGTATTTAAAAACCAAATACTTCAAATATGATTCAACAGGTTTACCCACTGACAAAACAGTAGGTATGTGAGATCTAAAGATCCCAATCATCTAATTACTTGAAATTAATAATCATTGTAAATTCACTCTTAAGTAAAAATATGATTGTGCAAATCTAAGTTTGGTATGATTTTCAACTAAACGTACACTTTTAAGAGAAAATTATGTACCTTTTTTTTACTTACGATTAAATATTCTATATAAGCTTCAAGAATAGAACTACTGAAACCGCTCTTTTTGAATGGCTTACAGTTGCAGATATAAATTTTTATAAAAGATTCAATAATCGATTTTTTTGTTAGGTATCTATAATTTTTTGATAACTGTAAAAATGTTCAATAAATTCAGTAATATATATTATATAAATTTTGTATATTTGCGTTAAAACCAGTTCATGTTTTTTGAGTAAATTTTTGTTTGTTAATTTGGCACATCTTATATTACTTAATTTTTAACATGAAAACTGTGCTACAATTATATAAAATCTCACCTCACTTTTTGAGATAGAAAAAAAATGGTTTTATTGACGTTAAATTAAATATTAGAAATATAAAAATTTTCCTAATAAACATTAAATATTTTTATTTATTTATTTTTTTAAATTAATAACCTCTGTATTGAAACTCAAATAATAATTGAATGAGCACTTATTTTGTGTTATTTACTAATTTAAAGTGTAATTAAGCTTTCTCTTTGAGACGATATTTTAACACAAAATTCAACAAATTTCTAACACTTAAATTATGTGTATTTTTCACAAAAACTATAAGTATATATTCTTCTTAGTTTTGTTTAGTGTTATAACATTTCTGCCATATAAATTCTGAAAGGTGAGTCGCTTTCTTTTTCGAGGCTGCAGGTAATGGTTTTGATTGCAACAAGCTTCAAATGGGCGAATATTTGTTTTTTGTTTTCTTTCTTTCTTATGAAAATGGGAATTGAACATTCTAAAACAAATACAAAACCCGGTTGGATAACATGTGACAACAAAATTGAATGTCCTATGCCTGACCAGTGATGGATTACCGCTTAGGCCCGTGAGGCCCGGGCCTAGAGCGGCACGTTTTGGGAGGGCGGCAAAATTTTCAGAACGTTAAAATTTGAGAGCCGAAAAAATATACCAAAAATTAATTTATAAATTGGTTCCGATTTTTTTTAATTTATAAAAAATTTCCTATGGACTGTAATTAATTCATTTTTTTATTGACTTTTCAATTTGAGGATATATTATTCATATTTTTATGGAATCAATTATAGTCTATCGAATAAGGTTATTAAAAAGAAACAATCAAATTGATAAGCTTTTTTGAGAATTACTAAATTACTTTTTACTTTTGTTTTTTCGATAAGGTTACTCTTACATGTATAAAGTGTTTGAAATTACTTATACTTATTAGTTTTTCAATTTAATTTTGGTGTTAAATGAAAATATGTATGAATTAACATTTGAAATTCATCTGAAATTCGAAACATTCTCAACTTCCCGCTAAGAAAATTGACAATTTTTTTGTTTATCTGATTCGAAAAAAAAACGGTATTTTTTATAGCTGCAAAAATATTGAACTATATTTTTAAATTTCAACAAATTTAAGAAATTCTGAGACAAGAATTTTTTATAATAAAATCAAAATATATATAATTTTGCTGACCAAAAAGGGCGGCGTATCAGACAGGGCCTAGGGCGGCAATAAGCTTAATCCGCCACTGTGCCTGACAACAGCAAAAAAACGTATGTGGTGCTTATGGACATTGAAACTATTATTTTTCTATTTACAATAACTAATTTACACTGCAGCTTATCTATTATTAATTATTCAATTGTAAAACTCTGGTTATCTTAATGTTTATAGAAATTCTATATTTTTGAATGTAAACAAATATTATGTTGCTTGCATGATACTCATGATACAGTAATAATAACACTATTAATACCAGCTTTATATATTAAAAACATATCTAATACATAAATTATATTATCTACTATTTGTTTTTAATAAAATATTGATATTAATTTTTATACTACACACACAATAAGTCTATATCTGTAGTATATATGCTGTTCGTTTTTCTTGAAGGTATATACTTTTTAAAAACCAATGTGTACTTTGTACACTTGAATCGATTGGATATTAAATTAGATTGACTAACAGCAGCAGCAACATCATTGTACATGAGCGTATGTATGTATGTACGTACCTATATAATGTAACGAACGTTAAAAAACGAACAGTTTGTTGTATGTATCGGGTTATACCGATGTATGGAATATATAATTCCGATTTATATTGAATTTATTGTATATATATAGGTATATACTTGTGATAGTTCAGTGGTGGATGGAGTTTAAATTGAATAGAATTTAATAATATATACGTACGTACATACATATTTATTAAACAAACAAAACACATTTTAAGTAAATAATCCCTCCTACTAGAGGCGGAGTCACAATCATATTATTATTATTATTATTATTATTATATGAATTGTATATGCTTAAAAAATTACTATTGTATTATGCATTACATTATATAGCAGGAATAAACCGTTCAATTCAATGAAAATATATATACCAATGAATGTGACTTGTAATTAAATAATTGTTATCACAATATATATGCCAATAGTCGCACGGGAATCAAGAGGGACGAGGTACCGGGAAAAATGTTTACCTTGGCTAGGAATGCCGTTCCTATCTGATTTCCAAGGACACTACACGTTTTTTTATATTTCTTTTTAGTCAATTTTTTTTGAAAGAATATATAATTGACTAAAAAGATATATAAAAACGTGTGGTGTCGTTGGAAACCCAGTTAGGAACGACATTCCTCATAACATAAATATTAACATTTTTTCCGGTACCTCGAACCCCCCCCCCCCTTGACTCCCAGGAGGCATTTGGTTTATTCTTCTTGTCACAGAAATCTACATATATATAATTAAATTACTTCTTGCTGTAATGTGCACACTTTATATATAATTATAAGTTCGACATTCTAATAGTTAGAGAAGGTAGTAATTAAATTTTATTTTGAATTTAGAATTTAGTTGCGTGAGAAACCAAAAAAATCGTCTCATAAGGAACTCCGTAGCGCTTCAAAAATATTACTTTGTGCTCGTTTACGTGTTATAATGCATCTTTAGTTTCAATCTTTTTAACTTAGTGGTTTGACAGTACATGATACTTGTACCAAATTATTCTTGTTTATGGAGGAGGAGGTCCATA